>BDMB01000052.1:1208033-1218461 GCA_016859785.1 Macrotyloma uniflorum
TATATATATATATATATAATAAGAATATCTGAGAAAAAAATATAAAAATGTGATTTTAGTTATATTATGAAAATATCGAAATAGGAATAATAAATTAAGTTAAATTATTTGTATTTATGAGTAAATTTTTATATTTAAAGAAAAAATTCTTTAAATTTGTATATTATTTATTATTATTTTTAAAAATAGCTTATATTTATATTTAAAATAAAAATATTTATACAAATAATATTTTTAGATTTTTTTTCATATTATTAATTTAATGTCTTTTATAACTTAAATTATTGTTTAATATATTTAAATTAAAAATTTATCAGTCTAAATAAAAAGAATTCATAAATAATATTTGATTTGTGTTGGTAAAATGATTAATTTAATAATTTATATCAATAAAAAAACCATAGAAAACAATCACATAATTATTTCTGCCTTCTATTTTTATCTTTTCATACATACACATATAAACAATGTACCTGAAAATTAAAGAAAGGACTAGAACTTAGTTAATCCATTAAACTAATTTTGAGGTATATTTTATTAAAATTTGTTTAAACTAATAGGGGTTTAATCCATTCGATCAAATGTAGATTCAGTTTTTTAATTTTCTCTATGGTTTTAATTGATATCACTTGAATTTCTCCGTTGATTCACTTTGGATTTTCATTTACTTATTATTTTGTTTGTTCATTAAAAAGGTTTTATTTGTTTAGAAATAATAAATTTTTTATTTTAAATTATTTATCATTTAAAAATAAATGTCTAGTTAAAGAGTATGCTAATAATATTATTAATCATTAAGGAATTATATATAGAGAGAGAATGAAATAATGCTCTGTGCAATAGACAGGGCTTGTAGAAGCCCATAATTGAAAAAAAGGTATGTTTGGGCTTGTAGAGGCCCATAACTGAAAAAAAAGGTATGTTTGGGCTTGTTTGCGTGTCCAATTGTCCAAGGAACCACGTTTGCAGCAAGACATATATATAAGTTAGCAACCACAATGGGTGATTTTGTTTTGTTTTTTTTTTTTATTTTCATTCTTATCTATTTTTTATTTTAAAAATAAGAAAATATTTTTCTTATTTTAATAAATAAACCTTATCTATTTGATCAAGAAATAATTATTTAAAAAAAATTACTATTTTAAAATTATAATAACTTAAGAATGTCATGTCATATCATGCATACCTACTGAATTTGTAGTGTGGAGTTTCTTCCGAACCTATTTTTTTATTTTAAATTATATATATTATTCATTAGTATTTTTAGACAAAATATTTGAATATAATGTATTTTTTTAATAATCTTTTTTCTTTTACCATTTGTGTCTATTTTTTAATACTAAATGATTTAATAATTAAAGAATATTTATTAACCTTTACATAAATACCATATATAAAACAAAAGGAAGTTTCTCCAATAAGCTTTCCTAAATTTACATTTTTCTTTTGATGAAAAAAAAAGTTGAGTGGATAAATGAAATTGGAAAAGGGGTTAGGTGAAAAAAAAAAAAAACTTTGTAATTAATATGATGAGATAGTCATAAAATTGGAAGAATAAAATTGAATAAATTGAATTAATTGGAATATGGGATGATTAGATATTAATCATATATATACCAATTACCAATTAAATCAATGTGAAAAGGTTGTTTAAGTTTTGTGCTCCAATTTCTCCTCACTTTCATAGTGTTGTTGTAGTTTTTTTTTTTTTGTTTTTTCTTATATCATTATTATTTTCATTATCTTTTCATATCCTCTTCTTATTCTCATTTTCCATTTTTTTATCTTCAGATCAAAATGTTATCATTATTCTCCATCATTAATTTCACGATTTTAGATAATATAATATAAGTTAAATATAAAAATTAATATATAATAATTAAGTATTTTATAAGTCACATCGTTGTTTCCTATAATAAATACATCAAACATCATCTTACTACTTATTTAACTTTTTTTTTTGTTTTTTATAGTTCAATATAACATTCAACATACACAATTTCAATCTCAAATTATATTAATGGGATTAAAAAATTAATTCAACTATTTTTTTACTATACAAATCATATATATATGAAAACACATAAATAAAAATATTTTTAATATTTTATTTGAATTGGATAATGGAAAATAAATGAATAAAAAAAAATTAAAGGTAGAAAAAGAAAATAAAAATAGGTGAAAAATAAAATTATTTTGATTAGATGAAAGAGAAAGAAAATAAATAAAAAATGAAATAATTTTAAAATTATATCCTAACTCGTTTAACTTTATAATAGAAACTAAATTTCTAACACATTCAGGCACATAGAGACATCTTTCTAAATTTACATAATATTTATTATTTAAAATGAATCTGTATCTCTTAATGCCCTCCTTCTTTTATGATTTGGATTGAAAGGAATTCCGGTAAAATATATGACACATGATTAGTAGCTCCAAAATCAAGACACCAAGTATTATTAGGTACTTCAACAAGATTTTATTTGAAATTTATAGATATATAAAATATACCTTTTTTTTCAAATCATTTCTTTCTTTTAAGCCAGTTCTTCTTGAAATGATCATCCTTTGTATATAAATCCTTCTTACAAAAATAACACTTCTTATTCTTACATATTTCATCTTCATTAACCTTCAATTGAGTTTATCCTTATCCTTTTTTATCCAACTTGTTATCACTGCTATTGCCTCCATCATAAGTCATTAGATGAATAGAATTGTTCTTCATTTTCTTTAATCACATTTCCTCCTAAACCAACATAATCTTAATTTCTTGAAAGTTTCATTTTCCTTAAATGTGTTATAATTCACCTAAAACTAGTCAAATTAAAAAGGAAGTGAATTCAAAATGAACTATACTAAGAAAGACTTACTCACTTCCATTTTCATTGACTTCAACTTTGTTATTCAATTAGATATTTCAATCACATGAACATAAATTGATTAAGACCAATCAAACTTTTTTTGTTAGTTTACTAGTCTTCCGTTATCAACTTTTTAATAATATCAAATTGTGAGAAATCCTTGACTAATTTCATGAATTCCTTAGTATCATTAATTTTGGACATAAATGACTTAACATTTTTAGTCATAGACAATCTCATTAAGTTCAATGTCAATCTATTATATCTTTATCATGCATCTAAGAGACCTTTCCGCTTCTATACTGGTCTCAATAAGGATTTGGGTCTTTCATAGATTACCAATGCAAGATTTAGGGGGTCTCTCATTAAGTACTGTTTGGGATAAATGTTATTTGTGTTTTAGGATAAACACCTATAGGGCAAGTAATTTAAAAAGACATTTATTACAACATTGTTGGATAATTCGAAATAAACAACTTAAGAGTGTATGGAATATATTCTGGGTTGGAGTGGTATGGTCTATTTGGTTACATAGAAATGAGGTGCTATTTCAGAATGAAAAGGTAAGTGAAGATGAAATTTTTTGTTTAATTCAAATTAGAACTTGGTCGTGGATCATTAATAGAGTAAACAATAATTTTGAGACTTTTGCTCAATGGTGCATAAATTCCTTATCTTATGTAGGGTATGTTAATTCACTAATAGTAATGAGAGGATAATTATCTTGTTAATTGCTGAATTTTCAATACATCTTTTTACAATTATGTAATATGTATTTGTAATTATTTTTGGTACTTCTGGTACCAATTTTATTAATATATTTATTTTTGTCGATAAAAAAAAAAAAACCAATGCAAGATTTAAGTTCAACACACCCAGTTGAAACTACATCATTTCATGTCAATTAACATAATTCAAATTATTGAACTTGATCATACAATTTCCTATAATGATCATATTAGACATAGCTGGATATATTTAAACATATTGAAACATTAATGTTTTGAAGCATTCAATGGATTCAAAATATATTAACTTTAATCATGTATCTAAATTTACCTTTGGGTAAACTAAATACATTCTATATTCATAATGATACCAACTAAATATACTTTAATAGACAATAACTCATATTATTGTTGACATGTATGATTTTTTGAATATACATATTCAATAAGTATGAAAATAAATATTTTATATTATTATTATTATTATTATAAGCAATGGTTCACCTTTAGATAATCCATATAAATCTTAAAATTAATAATTTAATTAACTCAAATAACTAGTTTAAAGATATCATAATATAAAAACGTGATGAATTATAATCTATAGATGTATATTTTAAAGATATCAAAAGGTAAAAGGTGATGAGTCTATAATCCATAAATCCAATAATCTAATCTATCTTTCATACCAATAGTTAAATAATTGTAGTTATAAAAAATTTGGATTCAAGAAGTTACTTGAATTCATAAATATTTCTTTGATTTACGAATATTTTTTCTTCTCTTTCTTATCTTTAATGATTTTCATGATGATATAGAAATACTTCTAAAATTTCTCATTAATATATTTTCATGTTACCTTTTGAAAAAAATAATATAATATTATTTTTGAGAAAAATATAATTTTTGGATAACTACTAACATTCAAATAATTCTCAATATTTTATGTTAAAATATTTTATTTAAAATAATTTAAAATTAAATTATTTATTAAAAAATTATTATATATTTGATGAAATAAGAAGATACTAATGATTTTAACATTTTAAAAATAATTATGATAATTTTAATATAATTATAATATAATAATTATCCTACTATATATTTTTATGTTAAGATAATTTTATAAATTATATAAACTATTATTAAATTATAATAATTAAACAGCCAAAACACCACTAAGTGAGAGAAGGAAAAAAGTAATTGAAAAAAAAAAAAAAGTGATGATAAATGAGAGAAGATATTTGATGAGTAAGAATAAAAGTACGAACAATGAGAAGAGCAACAATGAGAAGAGAAGAAGGTAAACGAAGTATATATATATATATATATATATATATATATTTATCGTATGTTTATATGTTGAAAGTGATGTTTGTTACTGTACTTAGACGGACCGAGTACTTCCTAAACGCCTTCAGGTCTTCTAGTATCCTAGCTGATAATGGACCGAATGGAGGGGGTACCTGTGATTACACTCCGACGCTCAAGTCAGTAAGAGATCAACATGGTTTTAAGTGAATATAGAGAGTAATGAGAATGATGAAAATGTGAGTTTACCTGGTTACCTGACCCTTAATTTATAATAAGAGAAAGTAGTAACAGAATACTTGAGTGGATATTAACTGATTATCCACTACGCGAGATCCATGCTTAGTGGGCTTTGACTGGGCTAGACCGATACCATACCGGCCTAGGACGATACCCTTTCGGTCTAATAGCCGATTAAGGATAAGTCGATACCTATCCGGTACACAAGCCCCCCTAGTCATGAAAATCGAAAGGAGGTAACTTGAACTGGAAGGAGGTAGACATGACTAAAATTTTGGCTTTCTGTTGTGTTGATGTTGTTAGGAAGGTTCTGGAAATAAATTTGAGTGGGAAGCTATTGAGTTCTGAACCGTTTTGGACACGTGGACGCACCTGATTAGCGAGGAAGGAATTCATAACGTCTGCGCGTGCAGACTGCGCGCAGGGCTCGAGGCAATCTACTCAAGTGCTCCCCCATAATGGCGAGAAGTGACTGGCAACGTTTCAACTTCTCGGAGTTCTTATATAAAGGACTTTCCTCTGCATTTTTTAACATCTTGCTATTGCGATTCTCCGAGATCTTGTCCACTGTTTCCAGATTTCTGCTTCCAGCTTTCTGTTTTCGGTATGTTTTCCTCTTCCTTTTTCTCAAGCTCAAGGACGGCCGAAGAGTCCTCGGCAATGGTAGGTGACGGGGGGATTATGTCAAGCATTGAACGAAGGCTAGCATCCGGGAATATACCGGCGCGTTAAGTGGAAAACACCGAAGAGTGTTCGACCTCAAACAGTGAGGAAATTTCTTTAAGGGAGAGATGTGCCTCCCTTGAGGGGTACAATTGGGTGGATCCCAAAGTACGAGAGTACAGTTCCCACTTTGCCCACCGCCGAGACGTGGTGGACTTTGCGGAAGAGCAGACCATCGTCGAGCAGGGATATGACGATGACATGGTAACTCTGGTCCGATGTCCTCCCAGGGAGCATGTCTGCCACGGCCGGGAGGGGGCACCCATGGAATTCTTCTATATGTACGCGTGCTTCTTCACAGATCTCCGGGTAAGGCTTCCCTTCGACAAATTTACAATGGGAGTTCTTGCCAACTTGAATGTCGCTCCCACACAACTCCATCCCAACAGTTGGGGCCTCCTGCAAGCTTTCCGGGTACTATGCCGAGCTTTAGACATCGTCCCAACGCCGGGTATCTTTCTGCACTTTTTCTCTACCCGTGGAAGGGACTTGATATCTTGGGTATCGTTAGTAAGCATAGCTTCAAACGTCCTTTTCAAGGCGTATACCGCTAGTTATAAGAATTTCAAGGGGGGCTTCCTGAAGGTGTGTGTACAGGAAGTTGGTAGACCCTACTTTTATAACGGCTCTCGGCCAAAATTCCCGTTTTACTGGACGCGGAATCCCGTAAAATACAGTTTCATTCTAAAGAACAAGTTGTCAAGATATGAACAGAGAATCTTGGAGTTGCTAGAACTTATTCCCCGTCAACTACCTAGCTAACCTCTTCTCGTCAGCTTCCTGAAGCCGCATCTGCCGAATGACCCTTCAGGTACGTTTTACGTTTCAATGATTTGGCTGTTGTCTATTTAACAAGGCTAAACTGGTGTTGTTTTGCAGAGGCTTTATGTGATATCATAGATATGCCGAGGGACGCCTTCCGACAGTTGAGAGACCGAGTGGCGGCTGGTTCCCGCCAAGTTAGGGCCAAGAATCCTCCGGTCAATGAACCTGAACATCCTGTTGCACAACCACAAGTGATAGTGGTGGAAGAGCAGGGGAGCCCCGTTCAGCCCCTTCGCCGCCAACTGAAGCGCCCACATCCACAGTCGGAGCCGCCAAGTTCAAAAAGGGCTCGAATGGTGCCCAACCTGACCGAGGGCCCTCCGGTTCTAGTTAGCCAGCTAGCTTTATTATCTCCGAGTCTGCGGATGGCACCCGGTGTGGCGCTTAGCCTCCCCTCAAGAGAAAAAGAAGTCCTACAACAAGCATCTTGGGTGGAGATGCAAGCCCGGGCAACGGCTATCGGCTTTCAAATGATTGCAGAGTGGAACCAGCAGATTGCATCAGTCTGTGAAATTGCATCTTTGAAAGAAAAGCTGAGTAAGGCCGAGAAGGAGGCGGCCGATGTAGCTGCGGCTAATAATTTGTTGTTGGGTAAACTGGTAGAAGTCTTTGAGACCCGAATGAAGGCCGGATCTGAATTGGCTGGAATCAAGGCCGAGATGGCTGAGATGATGGCGAAACATGAATCCGAAATGGGGGACTTAGAGAAATCTGACCTCGCCAGCCTCTTCTCCGCCCACCTGCTGTTCTGGGGCTTGGAGAGGAGCTTAAAAAATGCTAAGGTTGAAAATCATAAACTCTCCAAAGAGGTCGTGGAAGTTTCCGGCATGGTGTTGGATGAACACAAAAATGGTTTCTGAAAGTGCCTTCGCCAAACCTTATACTTTCAGGAGAAGGGTGAGACCCTTTCGGCTGAAAGGTTTAATGTTGAATGTGACATTTACAAGGGCGAACTGGTGTCAGTTGACGACATTCCTGAAGAATCGAGTTCCCTGCCTGCCGAGACAATGCCCACTGCCCAGGGGACTTTACCCGTTGATGGGACACAACCAACCGAAGAAACCCCGACAGCGGAGGATGAAACAACAAATGTAATAGATTAGGCTGTTTGATTACGTTGTCTATTGCGGCATCCAGAACAATCTTTATGTTTTGTTGTGTATTCTGAACATCGAAAATTTTAAACTTTGTATTCTGAATGACGATTTATCGTTTACATAATTAATTTGAAAGTTTGAGCCGATAACCACTCGTTTAGGCATCACTTTAATTTGTTTAAGCAATTTCTCCTAAGAGTGCAGCCGATGCAACCTCGGTTAGGCACCACTTAATATTTAAAGCGGTTTTTCCTACAAGCTTATTCGGGATTTGTTCAATTAGGTATCACTTAGCTTTTGAAGTGAACTCTCCTAAGAACGTGGAAAAAGATAAGTACTCGATTAGACATCACTTAACTTTTTAAGCGATTTTTCCTAAAGTTAGTCGGTGGGTACTCGATTAGGCATCATTTATCTTTTTAAGTGATTTTTCCTAAGAGTTAGCCGATAAGTACTCGATTAGGCATCACTTAGCTTTTTAAGTGATTTTTCCTAAGAGTTAGCCGAGAAATACTCGATTAGGCATCACTTAGCTTTTTAAGTGATTTTTTCTAAGAGTAAAACGATAAGTACTCGATTAGGCATCACTTAGCTTTTTAAGCAATTTTTCCTAATAGTAAAACGATAAGTACTCGGTTAGGCATCACTTAGCTTTTTAAGTGATTTTTCCTAAGGGTTTAACAAGTAATGAACTGAATATCCTCATTTATTGAAAGCAGGGAAAGCGTTTATCTGTACAAAAGCAATGAAATAATGCTAAGAAAATTTTTTAACTGTAATAAAACTTCAATGAGCTAGCATTCCAAGATCGAGGCAGCGTTTTGCCTTCTAAATCTTGTAGCTGATATGCTCCCTTTCCGAGGATTTTATTAACTTTGTAAGGTCCCTCCCAGTTGGAAGCGAACTTGCCTTCATTGGGATCCTTTCGGGCTATAGTGCGAAGTCTAGGTACTAGGTCGCCTTCTTGGAAACTTCTCGGCCTGACCTTGGTATTGAATCTTCTTGAAACTCGTAGCCGGCAGACCTCCTGTCTTATCATTGCTTTGTCACGAAGTTCCTCTAAGAGATCTAATTCAACTTTCATGCTTTCTTCGTTGTCGTCCATGTTTAGTAGTTGTCTCCTCGGGCTAGTTTCACCCAATTCGACTGGTATCATAACATCCACTCCATAAGTTAAACTATAGGGAGTCTCAAGTGTTGTGGATTGAGGAGTACATCGATATGCCCATAAGACTTCTAGTAGTTCCTCGGTTCATTTTCCCTTTGTCTTCCCTAATCTCTTCTTCAATTCTGTCAGAATAACCTTGTTGGCGGCTTCTGCTTGACCATTGGTCTGGGGGTGCTCAACAGAACTGGTGATATGCCGAATGCCGAGTCCTATGTAGAATTCGGCTAAAGAACCGTCAATAAATTGCCTACCATTGTCGGATACTATAGTGTGAGGGAGCCCGAACCTGCACATGATATTCTTCCAGACAAACTTCTGCACCTGTTGGGCCGTTATCTTCGCTAATGGTTCGGCTTCTATCCACTTAGTAAAGTAATCAGCCGCCACGAGTAGGAATTTGCACTGTCCTTTTGTTGGGGGAAACAGGCCAAGGATGTCCATTTCCCACATAGCAAAAGGCCAAGGAGAAGATACATGGTGTAACTTTTCAGGGACCAAGTGGATATTATCGGCGTTAAGCTAGCATTCTTTGCACTTTCGGATGTAGGCTGTACAATCATGTTGGAGGGTAGGCCAATAGAAGCCTGCTCGTAAGACCCAGGCTGCCATCGTTCGCCCTCCTGAGTGGAAACCGCATATACCTCGGTGTAGTTCCTCTAAGATATATGCCGATTGATCCTCGGCTACACATTTTAGCAATGGTGCCGAATACCTCCTTCTTAATAGTTCGTCTCCTACATACAGAAACCGGGATGCTTTCTTCCGGAATATCGCTGCTTCTTTAGGATCATCAACACATTGTCCAGTGGTAAGGTAAGTAATGTAGGGAGTCATCCAAGTTACCTTTGCTTCTATCTGTAAGCATTCATTTGCCGAGACGGATGGCTGCCGGATAGTATGCTGAATGATAGTATGATGGTGGCCCGTTCTTTTAGCACTTGCCAGCTTTGAGAGTAAATCTGCCCTCCTGTTATCTTTCCGGGGAATGTGTGATACTGAAGCCTGTCGAAAATGTTTCAGTTTCCTAGTAACGAGATGGTAGTAGCGTTGAAGAAGTAGTTCCTTGGCCTGGAATTCCCCCGATATTTGCCCGGCAACCAACTGAGAATCTGTAAAACATTTCAAATTATACACACCAAAATCTATTGCCAGGTCTAATCCTGCCACCAGAGCTTCGTACTCGGCCTGGTTGTTCGAGGCCTTGAATTGAAACACCAAAGATTGCTCGATCAACATGCCAGATGGTCCTTCGAGTACTACCCCGGCTCCACTTCCTCTTTTGCTGGATGAGCCATCCACGAATAGCTTCTACTCTGGTATGATATCGGGTTCCGGCTGTAAGTCTCCTACAAAATCAGCAAGACACTGTGCTTTTATGGGTCCTCGTTTTTCATAAGCTATGTCAAACTCTGATAACTCAATCGTCCATGCCACCATTCGCCCTAAAAGCTCTGGTTTTCGGAGTATTC
>BDMB01000052.1:1219056-1320197 GCA_016859785.1 Macrotyloma uniflorum
GCCCTAAAAGCTCTGGTTTTCGGAGTATTCTAGCAATGGGGTAGTCAGTTTTCACTACTACTCTATGACTTTGGAAATACTAGCGCAGCCGTCTTGCCGCCACCACAAGAGCATGGGCTATTCGAGAGATGTATTTTAATATTAAAAATGTATATTTTTAAATTATATTTAATAAAATTTAAAATGCATGTATTTTTAAAAATAAAATATGTATTATATATATAATTTCTTATATAAATTTTAATACATGTATACATTTTAATTAAATAAAATTATTTTTAATATTTTAAAAATATATAATATTTATTTTATAAAATAAACTCTGAACTAAATGTATTTAAATTATAGACTAAACGAATCAATAAAAAATATCTAATTGAATTAATATTATATTTTTTTTGTATAACTCTTTGATGATGTTTTTAAGTCGATCCCTGGAGTGAAATCTATTTTTATAGTTTTAATTAAAGAAAATAATATAATAAGAGAGTAATTGAGAAGTTGATGATATTTTTGTCTGAAATTGTAGTAATTAAATATTTCTTAATAAGCATCTCACATTCTTAAATTAGCATATAATTTCTGAAAACTGCTGGTTTTCTGAAGTGTAATAAAAGAAGGTCCATTTAGTGTGAAAAAAAGATAGTTTTTAGAAAAAAATATTCACAAGGGAGGTGCATTTAGCATTTACCCATCCCCAAAAAAAATTTAAGATGTAATAACGAAAAATAATTTATAATAAATACGCAACTCGAAACATTGCCGCTGAAACTGGTATTTTCAAATTGGTTGCGTACTCGAAACTGGTTTCTTTCAAATTGAAATTCCCGAATCAAAATTAAAACGATTCGTTTCACTCCTTCACTGACACACTCCGCAGAGAGAACGATGAACGGGAACACAGCTGGGGCTTCGTTGGATTCCTTGATGTCTTCCTTCAATGCTCGCATAACGCAGCTTCAGGAGCTCGTCATTGCACGAAACAGTGAGTTTCTGTCGATTCATTTCAAACCTTCATATTATTATACCTATTTTTGTTTCTATTAACCGAAGCGTTTCTTCGCACACGAATTTGCAGTGTACCCTGCGAGCGGCATCGCGGATCTGTCGGCGGTGGACGCGGCGGTGAGCGCGATGGAGCTTCAGGTGAAGACCATCAAGGACCGCTTGCGCGAAGAGGCCCAAGCCATTCCCAAAACCAAGGCAATCTCATCACACTCTTTTTGTTTTGTGTGTTCAATGAGTGCTGTTTTTATTTATTTAGCTTTTAATTAGTGACTTCTTTATCTATGTGACCTAAGTTGAAATTAGAACATTTTTAGTTTTTATACTTATAGTTATTTTTTTTTAAGAAAAAGATATGTAATACTTTCACAAACATGAAAAATAGTATGAGATTGGACAAATTTTTTTAAAATAAAATAAATTTCTCCAAAATTTAAAATTAGTTTATGTATAAATTAAAAAATAAAAAAAATTATACAATTTTTTCTTATAAATTAGCTTATTTTAATTTATAGTAAAACATTTTATTTTTTCTTTTTATTTCTTAGCAGTTTTTAAGAAGATTGGCTAAACAGCATATTTTTGGTCAATTATAGTTAAGGATTCTGTACTTTCTTATCAATAAATTTGGTTGTGATACTTTAAAAGAGAACAGTCTCAGTAAGAATTCATTATGTTTGTTAAAAATAGGATAGAATAAATCTGTATTTTCAAAGTTTGAGACCAAAATTCTCAAGATGAATGTGGAGATGTCTTCACCACGTTTAATTGAAAGAATGGACACTAAAGTACATTTTTCCTTGAGATAACTAATCAATGCTTAATTGGTTGTGGGTTTTATTTTAAGTGTATGCTACTTCTTTTGAATTAGTGGAAAATTATATAGGCGCATTTGGGTAAATATTTTAATTAAACGCTTATTCGGTATGGTCTTGTCATGTGATCACTAATATCATTTACATTTGATGGAAAAAGGGTTAGAAAAAGAGAATGAGTCATTTTTGGATAAATTTTTCAGTAACCACAAGAAGAAAATAAGAAATGAATTAAGCTTTTCAATAAACACTTGTAGAAATAAGAATTTAACATGAATTAAATTTTTTACGTAAGTTAAAATTAACTTATGTAAAATTTATTTATAGAAATGTCTTTCATTTTTCCAAAAGCTGATTTTTATTTTTGAATATGCATCTTTTAATTTATGAGACAAAGTTAATTCATTTTTTTACCTTCATGTTTTCTTCTTTTACAAGTACTTATGAGAAGAAGTTTTGTCCTATCAGGGTCTATGAAGTTTATTGAAATAACAACAAAGATTTTTATAAGAGATATAACTTATTTGCACAAGTCTAAATAAGCTTAGGAAAAGTTTAGTAAGCTTTTATCAAATGAGAGCTTATTCATTAGTTTGATTGAGAAGTTTAATGAACTACGCTAAAAAGAGTTTACAGAAAAGTCTTCAAGTACTTTCATATGTCTAAGTAACATCCTGCCCTTCATGCAATTATTTCAATGGACGAAGTCTCTCGATGGGATATGCTTGGAGATTGGTATGGGGAAATATAATGAAAAGAAACAAACTATGATTATTTACACTACACGCAATGGTAGATGTCAACCATTAACAAAATTAAACCTTATAGCTTGGGAAAGAAGCAAACAAATTATTGTATTTGTATAACTTTGCTGTTTGCCCCTATTATATATAGATTGTTTACGTTGTATTGATTGGATGATTAAATTGTTAATTGTCTCCCTTGAATTTGTATTTTGGCCATATTGCAGAAACTAATTAATGCATCACTGCGACAGCAAAGGAAACTGCAGAATATGTCTCTTCATGTTCCCTACCAAATGGCTGATAGAGTAACAATGTCACACTTTGAAACTAGTAGATGGTAATTATTATATATATATATATATATATATAAAGTTTAATATGTGCTTTGGTTTAATGAAATTTGAGACGTTTCATCTCTGCTTGGACAGATACCTAATTGTTGTTAGTGCTGTTCTGCAGTTTGTTTCCTGAATTTTCTGGACAAGACTCTGGATCATTTGAGGCCTTGAAACTTGATGAGGAGCCTGCAGCAGTACCTAAGGTATGATTTTTTTAGACTTTTACTGCAAATATCATTTTGTTTCACGCCTTACGTAGTCTGTCCCCCTGATTTCAAAAGACAAAGCCTGCATATATATTAACTGTATGATCACCACTATTAATTTTCTCGAAATATGCTACTGCTTTCTTGTTTTAAATAATTGGATTAGGCTCACTTATGCTTTCTCTAGTAGCAACAATCCTCCTAATCCTAAACCTTCCGAAACATATTTAAATCAACACAAGTTCTTGATGATTTATAACTTTTCTATTGGCTTGCATTCCATGTAATTTGGTTTTGATTCTTCTGTTCATTTTAATCTGTTTGATTGGCTCCAACTTGAGAATTAGTTGCCCTGGTATCGGTAGAGCTATCTCATTTTCATGTCATTTCTTGATAAAGTGTAAAGTTATGGTCTTACATTTTCTTTTGTTTTATTTTTTAGGAGAAAAAAGGTCGTGGTTCTCCGCCAACGTGGTATATTACTGGAAGTGAGTTAGATTCCTTGTCATCGTAAGTAACTATGTATACTTTCGTTTGTTAAATATTTCTCTGTAAATTGACAATCAGAATTTAGCTAGATCATATATATGTCATATAACACCCGATGACATGGTGCTGACTTGTCAACAAAACATGCATTTGGCTCTTTATTTTATACCTGATGAAGCAATCTAAGTGTTTTCAGCAGGTATCATTTGAAATATCTCAAACATGCTGACTTAGTCAATGACTGGAGTTTTGATGCAGAAGCATCACTTTTCTATTCATGATTTATACCTACTTCGTTGCCTGACATCATGTCTGATTTACAGATATATGAGAGGCAGGCTTACACTAGAGAAGGTGAATGCAGCAATCAATGATATGGTGTCTTATGCTGAAGCAAATTCTCAACTTATCGTAGCCCCGAAAAAGAAGGTTAAAGGATAAATTTGTTTTGATTGTAAATTACATTTGTTACAGTGTACTTTGTCTTGACAAATTTTTTTCTCTTTTGTTCATGAAGTTGGCGGAAAATCTTTGGGAGAAAGCCCTGGTGAGTGGAACCTCTCTTTTCGTTTGAACTATTTTCACAAGAAATTATTTTCCCTCTAGTCAGACTTTTTTGAAATTATCTATATCAGTTTATGCCAAAAGACAAAGGTTCTCATTTGTCTTAACAATGCAGGAAATAAGAGATATTGCGACCATGGAAGGGATTAAGGGAAAACATTTTTTTCTTGAAGCTGACATAAAAGGACCATCGCTGAAACTTGACAACACTGGAAAAGCAATACTGACAGTGAGTATTCTTGTGTCAAACATGTGATTTTGATGAAGTTGAACTTGCTCTAGAATTACGTGCAAAGTTATTTGAAATTTTAAACTGTCTTGAATATTTAAAGTTCTAAACTGATGTAATGTAATCATACTGGATGACCAAGCACATTGCCATTTCTGCTTTCACCATTTCACCTTTACATAATGTGGGATGGTTGAAGGATAATCAAAGGAGAGTCTCCCTTTTAGCCAAGACTTTACTGTTAGATAAAGAATATAGAATATAATTAGGACTTGTTTTCCTTGGAAAGCATATTTTGTAGTTCAGAAGTTTGTCGTTGCTTATGATTAGCAGTTATTTACTATGCAAGAATATAGTGATCAAATCATAAAATATTTTGCCCCACATCTTCCTTAACAAGATCAGAGATACATACATTTGAGATTTTCATGGCTTTATCAAAGATCAGTGTTATGGTTTCTGATAAACCAAATTTAGTTTCTAAAGTGGTGACTTTAGACAAGGTTTATCAGTTAAGGAAAGGAACAACCGACTTTAAAGTATCAGTGCCAACTATTATGTGAATTGTGGATCTTGTGAGTTGTGGATCTTCATGCTGCTTATATGTGAATGATTGTACTCTAAAACTGTAGCCCATGAACCCTACAGTGGATACCTTTTCAACTTTAGTTGCTCGAAGGAATATCTCTAAAACACTACTCTACGATGTTAAGATTAAGACATTAAAAAAGACACTAACCCGAAAATCTAGAAAGTCGTTAAAAAAGTAAAATAAAGAAGATGAAGTAAAGCCATTAAAACACAGTAAATAAAGTACATAATAATTAAATGGTAAAAACTGAATTAAAACTAAAACTTATAGAACTTGAATGTTGAATTATAAGAAGTAAAGTGTTGGAACTTGAAAAAGCAGAGAAGATGATAAGTTGTTGATAGGACACCAAATAAGGCTAGATGACCAAGGGCCAGTCCACCAAGAGGAAACCATAAAAGAGGCGGCTAGACTCAAAATATGGAAGGTTTACACTAGGAGAAGGAAAGTGGGATCAAGTGAAAAATACGTGAGGAGTTAGTTAGGGAAATGGGGTGACGTGTAATGAATCCCTGTTCTGTTGGGATTTTTAGTATACTAGGGGGAGAGAGTATGGAGAGAAGTGGGAAGGGAGAGTTTGTTAAACTTAAGATTTGAAATTTTCACTTCTATTCCATTGAGCACCATAACCATCTATTTAATACAACAAAGGAGAAAGGAGAATAAAGACAAAGGAGAGAGGGGAGTAGAGGAAAGCTTTAAATAGGGACACAAAGAACAATAGCAAACAACAAGCTAATCTGTCTCCCTAAAATCAGAACCTAGACATCATATATTAACACTCTCCCTCAAGCTGGAGCATACAAATCATATGCACCAAGCTTGGAACATATAGATTGAATCCTAGGTCCTCTTAAGGACTTGGACAAAATATCTGCAGGTTGTTCATTAGAATTGATAAATTCAGTGTTAATCTCCTTGGACAATATCTTCTCTCGAATGAAGTGACAGTCAATTTCTATTTCTATGTGTTTCGTCCTCTCATGAACAGTGTTATCAATATCGGATAACGGAAAATATTAGAAGATTAAATATCTTTTATGAAAATATATCGGATATTATAACGGGATATGGCGGAAGCATCGCGGACAAATATAAATAATAATAAATATATATCAAAATTACAATAAATATATATAAATAAAAAAAAATGCACAAAGGTATCTAAAATTCAACATTAATTCAATATCTTCAAGTTCTAAGACATAAATAACAACAAAACATGAAGATAAATGCCCTTAAATTTTTAATTATCAGATTTTTCCTCAATCCCTGCATAATTATCATCTATGTTGTTATCTAATGGGACATATCCCTCTTCCTCTTCCCCTTAAGAGAAAGATTTGTTGAAGTCAAATAATTCCCCAATGTCTTCAGACTCAGAATTAGAGCTATCAAAGTCCAATTCATCCTCAACTTGAATTTTTTGTTTATCCCTCTTTTCTATTGGGGTTAAAGTTGAACTTGCACCTTTCTTCTTTGAAACTTGAGAATATCAAATTACAATCCCACCTGATGGTTGCTTTCTTTTTTTGCTAGTATTTTTCCTTGTGTAAGTTATTGGTAATCCAACCCCTGAAGCTTCATAAACAGTTGCCCAATTAAGAGTGGGATCATCCTCAAAAACCAAATCATTCCCCCCTTCTTCATTATCATCATCTGCTTGACCCACTAATCACTCATTGCACTCATCGATGTCATTGAGTATAATAGGATCAATTTCATCTCTAATGTTGTATCTCTGAGCAAGTTGTTGGTTATACTTGATGTAAACCAAATCATGCAATTTCTTATGGTCGAGTCTATTTCTCTTTTTTGAATGAATCTGCAATATGATAAGCAAAATGATAATTAGTTTCTTCATACATCATAGAAATCCTTCTAATGGAGTGATGTGAACAATAACTTTTACTTGCTCAAACACACTCCAATTGCGTTCACATCCTGATGAGCTACATGTCAAGCTTAAAATCTTGATTGCTAGCTTTTGCAAGTTTGGGGCTGTGTGGCCATAATTCTTCCACCATTGAACTATAAAAACAAATAGATAACTTAAAAGTTAAAACAATTAAAAACACTTGGAACAACTTGTATGAAAGTGTTTAAATATCTCACTAGGAGTTGTGGTCTTTCTTGATTCTATAGCAAAATCATCACCAAACAAGCCACTTCCACTTTTCTAAAGAGGCAACTCAGTTAAATTTTGTTGTTGTACATCTTTACTTGACACTAACCTCTTGATACAAGCATATAACCCATTGGTTACCTCCAAATCATATTCTATTTCTGGATTAGAATAATAGAACTCTAGATTCAAAAAGTGGCCAGCTGCATGTAATGGACGATGAAGTTGACAAGTCCATCTATTATCAATGATTGTAAATACATCCTTGTATTTACTTTCATTATTATTGAAAGACTTCATTATGGTTTCTTTGACTTTTTCCATTGCTTCATAAATATAGCCCATGGCTGCATTTCTTTCTCCATCTATCAGACGAAGCACACGGACAAGAGGAGCCATGACTTTAAGTGTAAACACAACATGATTCCAAAATGAAGGCATAAGGACAACTTTTGAAGCAATCCTTCCCTTAGCATCCTTAGACAACTTGTTTTTGGTCCATTCATCAAGGGTAAACATCTTTCTTAAATTTCCTTTCTCTTGATGAAGTCTTTCTAGTGATAAGTAAGATGTAGCAAATCTTGTGATTGCATGTCTTACCAACTCCCTTTTGTTTGTGAAATGTCTCATCAAATTTAAGATACTAGAATGACTATAAATAAAGCCAACAAGACTAATTCCCCTTTGAATTGTCTTCTTTATTAAAGGAAGCTTTCCAATATCTTCCAACATCAAGTCTATAATGTGCAACACAAGGAGTCCAATACAGATTGGGCCTTTTCTCTTCCAACATCTTACCAGCCAAGACATAATTGCTTCCATTATCTGTGATCACTTGAACAACATTCTCTTCTCCAATTTCTTGAACAAGAGTATCAAGCATTTCAAATAATTTTTCTCCCGTCTTCACAAATTTAGAACCGTCAATAGACTTCACAAACATTGTCCCTGCAGGAGAGTTGACCAAAAAATTAATCAAGGTTCGTTGCTTCCGATCAGTCCATGCATCTGACATAATAGAACAACCATGTTTGGCCCATTGCAATTTATGATCTTTCAACAATCCTTCAGTGTAATCCATCTTTTTATTAAGGAGTGGAACTCTAATTTCATGATAACTAGGAGCTGGTAAATTTGGACCATAAGTTCCAATAGCATCAATCATATCTTGAAAGTTCTTTAATTTAATAAGATTGAATGACAAACCTGCCTGGTACAAAAAACGAGCAATGTATTGATGAACCAATGCCTTCAAGTTTTTGTCACATGCCTCTTTTATACTAACTTGTCTTAATTTTTCTTTTTTTCTCTTCTCTAATGCAAGAGCAGGATTCCATATTCATCGGTCCTTTTTTACTAGGGTTCTTTATCCCTTTAACATTACTAGCTGTTGAAAATTCAACTTCATCTTCACTCTCATTATCACCCACATTACCCAGTTTACTGAGGTAATTGCCTTGTCTTTAAATAATTTTCAAAGCTCTTCTCTTACATCTTTTGGAGCTTTGAGGCAAGATGCAACATTACCTTTCTTTGCCATTAAATGTTCTTTAGCTCTAGTAATTCCTCCTTTCATGATTTTCCCACAATAATTACAAACTGTGGTGTTTAAGTTGGATTCATCCAATGGATGACAATATTTCCAACCTAGATCATTCCTAGTAGATGTTCTTGAACTGCCTTTGGTTGTCATTGAAATAGCGTCAGAATACAGAATCATCAGCGGCGAAAACAGTAAAAATAGCATTGTCGGTAAAAAAAAGGGTTTTTTTTATACAGAACTGGCGGCGAAATAGCAGAAACAGCAGCAATGGTGATGAAAACAATAAAAACAGTACCAGAATAGTGTCACCGATAAAAAAAAGGGTTTTTTTTACAGCAGCTCCGGCGACGGTGACGGCGGCTCCAGCGACGACGATGACGGCTCAGGCGACGGTGACAGCGGTGACTGCTGCAGAAGCGGCGGGCAGGGGAAGTGAGAGTTGATCTGTTTTCTGAAGCAATAGTAAATGGTTGTTTTAGGTTTTGGTGTTTTATGTAGGGTTTTATAATGGGTTGGAAGAAGATTAAAAAAAAATTATCTTGGGTTGTAAACAATAAATAGAAGCCCAATTTCTCAAAACCCTAATTTCTACTCCTGCGTTGCCCTAATTTTATTTTCATTCTTCACTTGCTCAATTGCGCTGCAGCCGTCCCAAAAATTTTTTTATTCTTCCAAAATTTTTTCACCGTTCGTCGCTGCTCCCACCGCCGCTTCTGCTCCCGCCGCCACTTCCGCTCCCGCTGCTCTCGCCGTCGCCGCCGCCGCTCTTTCTTTATCCTTTGGACGCCGCGATTTGCGCCATCACCGTCATGGGCCGCAACACCGTAACAATAAAAATGGCCGCCATGGGCCGCCATAAAAAATCGGTCCGCCACCGCCTTCTCATGGCGGTCGGCGAAAAATCCGCCACCGAATTCTGCCATGGCGGATATTTAATAACACTGCTCATGAAACACTGGATTTGAGGCAATATGAAGAGCTGTTTGACTGTCATAGTAAATAGTCATTTGTTCAACTTCACAAAGTTTCAGCTCTTGAAGAAATTGTTTAATCCACATATGTTCACATGTAACCATGGCCATAGACCTATATTCAGCCTCTGCACTGGACCGAGCGACAACATTTTGTTTCTTACTCTTCCAAGAGACAATATTTCCACCAATGAAAACACAATATCCCGAGGTAGATCTCCTTTCAATGGGACAACCTGCCCAATTAGCATCACAATATCCTGAAACCCGAGTGTTGCTTTGTCTTCATATAGCAATTCCTGTCCTGGAGATTTTTTCAAATATCTAAGAATATGTGTGACAACATTCCAATGATCAATGTGGAGATTTTGCATAAATTGACTAACAACTCCGACAGCAAAAGAAATATTAGGTCTTGTAATAGTGAGATAAATGAGTTTTCCCACTAGTCTCCTATATTTCTCAAGATCAGGGTAGATTTCATTTTGATCTGCTATGAGCTTCTGATTTGGGTCCATAGGGCTATCAATTGGCCTACAATTTTCTAGACCCGTTTCCCCCAGAATATCAAGAGCATATTTCCTTTGTGAGATCACAACACCATCTTTTGATTAAGCCATTTCAATACCAAGAAAGTACTTCAAATAACCCAGATCTTTGGTTTGAAAATGATTGAATAAGTGCTTTTTCAATTGAGATATCTTAGCAGCATCATTTCCTGTAATCACTATATCGTCGACATAGACAATTAGGTACACACGCTTCTCAGGAGAAGTATAACAATAAAAGACAAAATGATCTGCTTCACTCCTTTTCAATCCGAAAAGATGCACAATAGAACTGAATTTACCAAACCATGCTCGAGGTGATTGTTTCAACCCATAGAGAGATCGATGCAACTTGCACACTAAACCATACTCCCTTTGAGCAACAAATCCAAGAGGTTGCTCCATATAGATTTCCTCCTCAAAATCATCATGCAAGAAAGCATTTTTAATATCAAGCTGATGGAGGGGCCATGACAACCATAGCAAGAAACAGATGGACAGTAGTGATTTTGGCTACAGGAGAGAATGTATCACAATAATCAAGACCATAGATTTGAGTGTACCCTTTAGCGACTAATCAGGCTTTAAGGCGATCAACAGTGACATTAAGTCCGACTTTAACAGCATAAACCCACCTGCAACGTACAATTTTCTTTCCAGGAGGAAGAGGAACAAGCTCCCATGTACCATTGTGTTCAAGAGCCTACATTTCATCAACCATGGCTTGTCGCCATCCAGGATGATCAAGTGCCTCATGAATAGTTTTGGAAACAGGAATGGAGGACAAGGAGAAAATAAAGGAAGAATATGAAGGGGACAAATGATGATAACTCAAGAAATTATAAATGGGATGAGGATTATGAGTTGAGCGAGTACCTTTCCTGAGGGCAATGGGCTATGCTAAAGAAGAGTCATGTAAATGAGTGGAAGAGGAAGGATCTATGGTTGAAAGATCTATTGGAGGAGGAACAGAATCACGAGAAGACAACTCAGGTAGAATAGAACCAGTCCGCTGTGTCTGTTGTTGATAAGTAATGAGTGGTGGAAGAGCAACGTCAATAGAGCTAGATGGCTTAGACGGAGGCTCACTTATTGGACCAAAGGATGGGATGGGAAGAACATGTTGAAGAGAAGAAGGATAGTCTATGGTAGGTTGAAAGAAAGGTGTGTCGTCAAAGAAAGATACACCAGTTGACATATAGTATTGTTTAGTAGTTGGAGAATAACACTTGTAACCTTTTTTAAGACGAGAATATCCCAAGAAGACACATTTAATAGCTTTAGCCGAGAGTTTGTCTAAACCTGGGGTAAGATCATGAACAAAACAAGTACAGTAAAAAACCCTAGGAAAGACATGAAATAGGGGATCATCTGGAAAAATAATGGAGTGAGGGATCTGATGGTCAAGTGAGGAAGAAGGCATCTTGTTTATCAAAAAACATGCCGTGAGAATTGCATCTCCCCAATGATGAACAAGAACATTTGAGTTTAACATTAGAGAGCGTGCAATTTCAAGGAGATGACGATTTTTTCTCTCTGCTATACCATTTTTGTTGTGGAATATAAGGACATGTTGACTGATGTAAAATACCTTGTGAAGATAAAAAGGTGGACAAATCATGGAAAAAATATTCTTTAGCATTATCACTTCGAAAAATTTTAATGGTTTTTCCAAATTGGTTCTTAATCTCATTAAAGAAAGATATGAATATAGGCAAAAGTTTAGATCTGTCTTTCATTAAATAAACCCAAGTATATCGAGAAAACTCATCAATAAAGGTTACAAAATATCTGAAACCAAAAGATGTTATACGGCTTGGACCTCAAATGTCAGAATGAATGGTAGAAAAAGCTGAGTTACATCTTTTCTTAGTTTGTTGAGGAAATGATGACTTAACATGTTTTCCTAATTGGCATGCTTCACAATCTAAGACTTGAAGATGCTTAAGACTAGGAACCATCATCTTCAACTTTGACAAACTTGGGTGACCTAGACGATCATGCAAAAGTTTTGGTGGAGACGTTGCTAAACAAGACACAGGAGGGTTGGATTTTAAGTAATAAAGACCTCGTGATTCATGTCCTTCGCCAATCAGACGACTCGTACCATGTTCTTGAACGATAAAAGAATTAGCATTAAAGGTTACTGAACAATTTAATGAACGTGTTAAATGACTCAAGGAGATTAAATTATAAGGACAATTTAGAATAAACAATACAAAATTTAATTTTAAAGAAGATAAAGGAACTTGACCAATTCCTTGAGAGGCAACCTGAGACCCATTTGCCACAATAACAAGGTGAGGGATTTTTGGAGAAGTGATAGATGAGAAAGATGATTTATTACCGGAAATATGGTCAGAGGCATCTGAGTCAAGAATCCAAGAACCACGACCCTTCGTAGATTGAGAAATACATGCTGAATGCTTGGATTTGAAGGAGATTGGGCTATGATGCTTGATTTTTCATACTTAAGCTTAAAGTATTCTTGGTACTCCTCATCAGAGAACCTAGATTCTGCCTTTTCTGATTTAGAGACATGTGTTGCTTTGTCGGGAAACCCGTGTAAGGAGCAATGTTATTAAATATCCGCCATGACACCGTCATAGCGGAACTCAGTGACGGATCGGTTTTTTATGGCGGCCCATGACGGCCGCTTTTCCTGTTGCGGTATTGCGGCCCATGGCGGTGGAGGTGCAAATCGCGGCGTCCAAAGGAAAAAGAAAGAGTGGAGCAGCGACGAGGACATCAACGACGATGAAGGGAACTATGGAAGAGACGGGGGTTGGTGGTGGTAGCGCAACTCTTGAAGTATGAAGCATGATAAAAAATTAGGTTTAGGTTAAAGAGAAAACGGGCCTCCCTTTGCTTTTAGCCCATTAAGATTAAGACTTTATTTTTTTTTCCAGCCAACTTCAGCCCATTAACAACCCTAAATAAAACTTAAACTTTAACCCTAAAATCACAATCTGTTGGAACTTGCTACTGTTGCTTCACAACACCATCACTACTACTTTCGCTTCTGTTGTCGCCGCTTTCGCTGCAGCCGCCGCCGTCTCCGCTGTCTTTGCCGCTGTCGCCGAAAAAAAGAAACCATTTTTTTACCGTCGACGCTATTTCTGCTACTATTTTTACTGTTTCACCGCCGCCGCTGCTGTTTTTGCTGTTCCGCCGCCACTGCCGTCGCCAAAACTACTGTTTACCTTCATTTTTTCTAGTCCAGCCAAATAGAAATTTCAATGACAATCAAGGCAGTTCAAGAACTTCTACTAGGAATGATCTGGGTTAGAAATATTGTCATCTATTGGATGAATCCAACTTAAACACCACAGTTTGTAATTATTGTGGGAAAATCATGAAAGGAGGAATTACTAGAGCTAAAGAACTTTTAACGGCAAAGAAAGACAATGTTGCACCTTGCCTCAAAGCTCCAAAAGATGTAAGAGAAGAACTTTGGAAATTATTTAAAGACAAGGCAGCTACCTTAGTAAACTTGGTAGATAATATAGGTGATAATGAGAGTGAAGATGAAGTTGAATTTTCGACCGCTAGTAATGTTTAAGGGATAAAGAACCCTAGTAAAAGAGAACCAATGTATATGTTTTGTAGGAATCCTGCTCTTGCGTTAGAGAAGAGAAAAAAGAAAAAATTGAGACAAGTTAGTATAAAAGAGGCATGTGACAAAAACTTGAAGGCTTCGGTTCATCAATACATTGCTCGTTTTTGGTACTAGGTAGGTTTGTCATTCAATCTTATTAAATTAAAGAGCTTTCAAGATATGATTGATGCTATTGGAACTTATGGTCCAAATTTACCAGCTCCTAGCTATCATGAAATTAGAGTTCCACTCCTTAATAAAGAGATAGACTACACTGAAGGATTGTTGAAAGATCATAATTGCAATGAGCCAAACATGGTTGCTCTATTATATCAGATGCATGGACTGATCGGAAGCAACGAACCTTGATTAATTTTTTGGTCAACTCTCTTGCAGGGACAATGTTTGTGAAGTCTATTAACGGTTCTAAATTTGTGAAAACGGGAGAAAAATTATTTGAAATGCTTGATACTCTTGTTCAAGAAATTGGAGAAGAGAATGTTGTTCAAGTGATCACAGATAATAGAAGCAATTATGTCTTGGCTGGTAAGATGTTGGAAGAGAAAAGACCCAATTTGTATTATACTCTTTGTGTTGCCCATATTATAGACTTGATGTTGGAAGATATTGAAAAGCTTCCTTTAATAAAGAAGACAATTCAAAGGGGAATTAGTCTTGTTGTCTTTATTTATAGTCATTCTAGTATCTTAAGTTTGATGAGACATTTCACAAACAAAAGGGAATTGGTAAGACATGCAATCACAAGATTTGCTACATCTTACTTATCACTAGAAAGACTTGAGAAAGGAATTTTAAGAAAGATGTTTACCTCTGATGAATGGGCCAAAAAGAAGTTGTCTAAGGATGCTAAGGGAAAGACTTCTTCAAAAGTTGTCTTTATGCCTTCATTTTGGAATCATGTTGCCAAGTAAAGATGTACAACAAAAAATTTTAACTGAGTTGCCTTTTTATAAATGTGGAAGTGGCTTGTTTGGTGATGATTTTGCTATAGAATCAAGAAAGACCACAGCTCCTGGTGAGATATTTAAACAATTTGATACAAGTTGTTCCAAGTGTTTTTAATTGTTTTAACTTTTAAGTTATCTATTTTGTTTTTATAGCTCAATGGTGGAAGAATTATGGCCACATAGCCCCAAACTTGCAAAAGCTAGTAATCAAGATTTTAAGCTTGACATATAGCTCATCAGGATGTGAACGCAATTGGAGTGTGTTTGAGAAGTAAAAGTTATTGTTCACATCACTCCATTAGAAGGATTTCTATGATGTATGAAGAAACTAATTATCATTTTGCTTATCATATTGCAGATTCATTCAAAAAAGAGAAATAGACTCGACCATAAGAAATTGCATGATTTGGTTTACATCAAGTATAACCAACAACTTGCTCAGAGATACAACATTAGAGATGAAATTGATCCTATTGTACTCAATGACATCGATGAGTGCAATGAGTGGTTAGTGGGTCAAGCAGATGATGATAATGAAGAAGGGGGGAATGATTTGGTTTTTGAGGATGATCCCATTCTTAATTGGGCAACTGTTTATGAAGCTTCAGGGGTTGGATTACCAATAACTTACACAAGGAAAAATACTAGCAAAAAAAGAAAGCAACCATCAGGTGAGATTGTAATTTGATCTTCTCAAGTTTCAAAGAAGAAAGGTGCAAGTTAAACTTTAACCCCAACAGAAAAGAGGGATAAACAAAAAATTCAAGTTGAGGATGAATTGGACTTTGATAGCTCTAATTCTGAGTCTGAAGACATTGGGGAATTATTTGACTTCAACAAATCTTTCTCTGAAGGGGAAGAGGAAGAGGGATATGCCCCATTAGATAACAACATAGATGATAATTATGCAGAGATTGAGGAAAAATCTGATAATTAAAAATTTAAGGGCATTTATCTTCATGTTTTGTTGTTATTTATGTCTTAGAACTTGAAGATATTGAATTAATGTTGAATTTTAGATACTTTTGTGCATTTTTTTTATTTATATATATTTATTGTAATTTTTATATTTATTTATTATTATTTATATTTGTCCGCGATGCTTCCGCCATATCCTGTTATAATATCCGATATATTTTCATAAAGGATATTTAAGCTTTCGATATTTTCCGTTATTCGATATTGATAAGACTGGCTATAAGAAATCTTTTAATTCTTCCACGGCAGCTTGAGCTTTCTATATGTGCAATGATGTCATGGTTAGTCTGTTTTAGGAGTGCGACCTTTTGAGTTGCATCAAATAGACGTTGGATGTCGTTGGTAAATATATCTTGGGCTTTCTTCCAGAAAGAACAACATGCTTTGAATGATTTGAGAATTTCCAAAACATCTGGCTCAACAGATTGTCACAACACAACACATAATTGGAAGTCAAGTTTCTCCCACTTAGGTTTCTTTTCATTTGATACAGCCCTAGCTTCCTTCTCCAAGTGGTTATGATACCTTTGGCCATGGAACCACAACTCTACTTATGCAGACCAAGACAAGTAATTTTTCCAATTTAGTTTTGTAGTAGCAATAGTGGGGGTTCTAGAAAAAGAAAACATAGGACCTGAAGATGCCATTGTGAAGAAACCCTTGGTTTAACTGTAGCAACACAAATAGGCAGAGAATGCTCAACCAAGGGAGAGGAAGAACATGGAATAAACCTTGTTAAAAGATGAAAACAAGGAGTGGAATAGACTAAGGAGGAAAAACCGAGCAAGTCTAGGTAGGTTCGGTGAAGGGACGGTCCTTGGAAGGCGTCGCGTGGGACTCACGCGCGTGTTTACCTAGAAGAGTTGGAGGCGCGTGGAGGACCTGTTGGATGCGCGACCACTAGAAATGGGTTGCGCTCGTTAGGGCGCATGGAACCTATACTCGCTAGAGAAAATGGTGCTGGCAGACGGTGGTCGACGGTGGCGGACAGCGGCGGACTTGCAGAGTGGAACGTACCTGCTCTAGTACCAACTTAAGATTTGAAATTTTTACTTCTATTTCATTGAGCACCATTACCATCTATTTAATATAATGAAGGAGAAAGGAGAATAAAGACAAAGGAGAGAAGGGAGTAGAGGAAAGCTTAAAATACGGAGACAAAGAGTAAAAGCAAACAACAAGCTAATTTGTCTCCCTAAAAATAGAACCTAGACATCATATATTAACAGTTAAAAAAGGAGATTCTTTCTCTGGAGGAGTCTATGACTCTGGAATTATCTGTTTGAATGTGGCGCTACTAAGCCCACTTTTTTTTTTGCAGTATCCATTATCAATAATATATAGAATTATTCAGTTATACCTAGGTTCTATTATTGGTCTAACCTGTTGGATTTCGAGAAGAGCCAATGTTGTTGTCCATGCCCCCAAATATGTCAAACCGAGTAGAGGCGTTGGAAGAAAGATTGGTAGTAATAGAAGTTCCTGTGAGGCAATCATTGGTGGATTTTCGCCAATCCATTTTGGAGGAGTTTGCCAAGCTACGTACGGAACGATATG
This sequence comes from Macrotyloma uniflorum, assembly GCA_016859785.1. NCBI lineage: Eukaryota > Viridiplantae > Streptophyta > Magnoliopsida > Fabales > Fabaceae > Macrotyloma > Macrotyloma uniflorum. The sequence continues at coordinate 1,236,329 of BDMB01000052.1, forward strand.
AGGATCGTCGAGAATCTCCATTCTCACAGATGGAGTCATTGATGGAATATCGTATGGTGTCAAAGAAAGTGGAAAAATTGCCATCATTTGATGGCACTGATCCTGTGGGATGGATCACACGGGCAGAGACATATTTTGAGGTGCAAGGGTCTACGGAGGAAGAGAAAGTACGTTTGGCCAAATTGAGTATGGAAGGAGCTACCATTCATTGGTTCAACCTTATCCAGGAGTATGTGGATGTCCTGTCGTGGACCAAACTAAAAAATGAGTTGATAGGTTGTTATGGTGGTCGCACTAGCAACAATCCATTTGAAGAATTGAAGGATGTATCGCAGACGGGTAGCAAAGAGGAGTATTTGGTAGTGTTTGAGTACATATCGTCTCAAGTAATGCGGTTACTAGAGGAGCAATATCTAGGATATTTCATTGGTGGATTATGACCAGAGATTTGGCGGTGAGTTTGCACCTTTAATCTTGTGAATCGTCTTCAAGCTATGCGCTTGGCTCGAGACGTTGAATTGGAATTGCAGGAAGAAGAAGTTGTGCGAGGGAGAGGACCACGTGGCTGGAAAAGCAATCGAGATTGGGGAACGGGTCACCGGTTCAGAATGGGGTCGGGTTTAAGCCCATATTCAGAGAAATCAAGAGTTGGGCCGTGCCCAATTCAGATAACCCGGAACAAAACGAATTCTGAAGGGGGTTTGAACCCTAGTGGGTCATGATCCACTATCTAGCAAGGTAGTAGTGCCTCCAACGATCGTTTTTCAACCACAGACCGAAAACGTGACACTAAACATCTACCTTGTTTTGAAATGATGAATCAGAAAGCTCAGGGGCTTTGTTTCCGGTGCGGCGAAAAGTATCACCCTTTGCATCAATGCGTTGAGCGACAACTACGATTGGTGATATTAGGGGACGACGAAACAATGAATGAAACAGGGGAGATAATTGTGATTGAGATGTAAGAGGAGGAAGATAACCCTACCTTGGAGTGCGGTTCTATGGGATTGTTTGGAGAGGTAGATTTGGATCATATTGGTTGGAACCCTTCTTCAACCTTGCGTGTAGAAGAATGCCTCAATGGAGTTGGATTGGGAGTGCTGATAAATAGTGGTGCAAGCCACAATTTTCATTTCCCCCCATTTGGTGGCAGCTATGGAACTTGAAGTGGTGTAAGGAGACCCAATCAGAGTGCGTTTGGGAGATGGACACAAAGTATCCACGATGGGTAAATGTAAGAAGTTAAAAATTCAATTAGGGGAATTTCCAACAGTAGTGGCACCATACGTGTTGGAATTGGGAAACATAGACATGATTTTGGGGGTTGATTGACTACAACGATTTGGGAAGGTCACTTTTAGTTGGGAAGAGGTGACGCTCAGTTTTTGTTGTAAGGGAAAACAAATAGAATTACACGGTCAGAAACGGAAAATTGCAAACTTACAGAGTTTAATGAAGAGTGATACTTATAAGGAGAAGTCCAATCCTAAGCAGGGACTGTCTATTGAACAAATGAGAGATATTCAACAAGTTTTAACATATTTCTCTATTGTGTTCAAGGAACCACATGGGCTGCCACCTCTTAGGAAGATTACTCACTCCATTGCATTACAGAGTGGAGCAGGACCTGTTAGCGTACAGCCATACCGATACCCATATCACCATAAAGAGGAGATTGAAAGACAAGTTGGGGAAATGTTGAAATAAGGAATTATTAGGCACAGCTCGAGTGTTTTTTCTAGCCCAGTAATCCTTGTTAAGAAGAAAGACAGTTCTTGGTGCAGGTGTGTGGATTATAGGGAGCTTAATAAAATCACAATTCCTGATAAATATCCTATTCCAGTGGTGGAGGAGTTATTAGATGAGTTACATAGTGCGACTTATTTTTCTAAATTAGATTTGAAATCGGGATTCATTACACGTCACCCCATTTTCCTAACTAACTCCTCACGTATTCTTCACTTGGTCCCACTTTCCTTCTCCTAGTGTAAACCTTCCATATTTTGGGCCTAGTTGCCTCTTCTATGGTTTCCGCTTGGTAGACTGGCCCATAATCCTTGGTCATAGCACTAGTCTTATTTGGTGCCCTATCAGTTGTTGAAGAAGTTAAAGAAAACTAAAGTGCTAAATCTCAAAACTATAAAAATGTAAAAGTACTTGTCTATTCATCTACACTAAATCCTATATATAGTATACAATTCATAACTTAAGTTACAAGTCCATGGGTCCATAAAATTGAATACAATGGAATTTAGAACAGTTAAGCAAAACTACAAAATGGTGCTTTTGCAACCAATTTGTTTAGCAACATGAAGTTTTGTTGAGCAAAATGATAGCTATAATAGTCACTTCATCTCTTTTGTTGATTTGTTGAGTGAAATTTCTTCTCATTGAGTGGAATATGCAATCTTGAGATGTGCTCTATTTTTACTTAGTGAAATATTGTGGCACTGGATGAAATTTGCATAATTTACTTCAACTTAAAATAAATTCGTTGAGCGAGTTAAAATTTGACTTAGCAAAAATTTCTTGGATAATTTTTTTTTTTAAATAAATAATAAATATTCAATAAATCAACCAATATTTAAATTAACTTCTCTTTTGCTATAATACATGAAACTAAGTTAAATGTAACCAAATAGACATTAAAAGTGTTATAAAATAATCAAATAAGATAAATAAGAGGATATATAAAATATACTCATTAAAGACACAAAAGACATCAAAAGGTTATACATTATTATAGGCATATTCGGCTAAGAACATTGCTCAAACATAATGTCTAATAATTATTTGACATAACTATCATATGCATCTATGCTTTAGGTTGTTTGGTCATTCACACTTTTCAAAGATGATTATAGTTGATGCAAGGTCAACGTCCCTTATTCACGCACTCCAATCGTTAGTAAGTATATCTCAAATATTATAGAAAATGTTTATTTTCTAGAAAGAAATAATCTTTTTATGTTGTCCAAGCACTAAAACCTTGCATTCTGAAAAACTCTGAAAAGCATATGACATTGTTAGTTGAAACAAAAAGGATCACCTTGTATGTATGTAATTGCTAGCATTTCAAGAAACCTATATAAAGGACGTGATTCAAACTACACACAAGAACAAGAATTAAGAATTCATTGATGCGACCATGCTCTTTCTTTAAGCAATTCTTTCATTAAGTCTCTTTATATGTTGATAAAAATTATTTTTTGTGAGAATTTTTCTATAAAATTTTCTTTGTAAAGTAGTATCTCTTTTCTTTATTGAACGTATTTTGATTTTCTTATCCTTTATAAGATAGTTGAGTTTGTTACAACTCTTTTTCAAACTCTGTTTTTAAGCCTAGAGTAACTTTGTGTACTTGTTGTTTCTTAACTCAAGAGGAGTTAATGATTTTGCTGATAGTGATATTGTGTACTCTTGTAAGCTAGAAGTGATAGATATTTGTGTAATCTTTATTGATAAGTGGAATCTCTTAAGAGTTTCTTAAGAGAGAACAAGATGTAGTTTAATTACAGTGAACCTGTATAAAATTAAGTGTTTATTTTCTATTACATGCTAACATTGTCTTTCTTTTTAAACTTGTTTTAGATGTTCTTTATGCATTGTCTAACTCTTGGGCAAAATGTTTGAAAACGTGTTTTCTAAAGTTTTCAAGAACTCTATTCAAACTCCCTTTTTTCTAGAGTTTTATTTTATTTGAGTTGGTATCAGAGTTAATCTCTTAGGGTTAGTTTTATTGTAGAACTTGAGGAAAAGATCCATATTTTGCAAATAAAAAACAAGGGACAAGCAGTCAATCGTCCACTTTTTTTAAAAGGAAAGAAATTTGACTTCTGGAAACAATGTATAATTATTTTCTTTAAGATGTTGTTGAGAATGGAGTTACCCTGCACAAAAGTATGTGGTCAGACAAACAGAAACAAAAGTATCTCTTACACTCTAAAGCTTATAATTGACTGATGTGTGCTCTTTCTGAAGAAAAGTCATAAAGGTGTACACTTACAAAGGTGCCAAAGTTGCACATTTACAAAGGTGCCAAAGAGTACATGCTCTTCTAGAGTTCTATTTTATTTCATATGAACCCTATATCTGAATGATTACAGTCTACAATTCTAGCCTAGGAAACCTGCAATTCATACCTTTTCAACTTTAGTTGCTGAAAGGAACAAGTCAGGACCATGGGAATGGCTATTCTTATGGATGCAATTTCAACCCATCTAGCTACCCAACTGCCCCTCACGCACCATATTGTACATGTATGCTATTATAACCATGCCATCTGTTCAGTGTCAACTATGTATACAATTCAACCCCACTGTTTGTGAATGCCCTCTTTCTTTAAGTGCTTGGTCACCCCTTGATTTAACCAAACCAATATGGTTGATGGTACTTGGCTCTAAAAGTTTCAAGATTTCTGCTCTTCATTTGGCTTTCAAACAATTTTCTCTTTAAATGATTATGATTGTTACTAAGATCACTAAAAATCTGAGTTAAGCAATTCACTTAATGGTTGTAGCATGAGTTTTTTCCCATTTGGGTTTTATGTCAAGGATGGATCTGAAGACAGCAAGTTTCTTCTGAGTGTATGGTCAATTTTATGTCAAGCTTGTGAAATGGTTATTTCTTTTATGCTTGATCAATATTGATATCATTATGAGGCAATAAACGAATGCTTATTATGGTCGCAGTAGGCAGTGGCAAGGCAAATGTGGTGAAATCTTAGTGTAGTTATGTCGTTATCCCCCCAGGAATGTTTCACTATATTTGCTGACGCAATCCTATTATAAACCGGATGAGAGATAACCGAAGAAAAGTCCTGGATATTTAGTATGCAATTTCTCTAGATAATTTGGTTCTTTCTACCCTTAATGAATTTCATGTGTCCTCCTTGGCGTTCTGCAGGTTCTTCGTCACCTTGGCCGAATCAATGAGATTCGTTTTGGACATAATCGGGTCATCATTCTACAGAAGCCTCACTAAAATACCTGGTTCTCCGTATTTCATGTGTAAGTATACAAAGTAAAACTTCAAAGGGTCATTTGGATAATGATGTAATAATATAGGCACTCAATTTTTTTATCTGTGGACGTGTATAGCTGTGAACCGTAATAGTGTGTATCTTTCGTGCATCATTGGTTTATGGACATGAACAAAATTCTTTCGGTGAATTGTGATACAAGAAAACTTAATGACAGAGTTAGCTTGTTTACCGAACAACCTAAACACCCTTTACAATTTCATCACCTCCCGTCACTTCGCAGATTAATAGTCGCCTATAGATCTATAATAGAAAAAGAAAGGACCGTGCCAATCTTAATGCATTATGCATACGAAGTGAAACCTGTAATTAGTTGTAAACCTCTATTCCTTTTTGAGACTAATTCAGTTTCAATATCCCCTAGTTTGTTTATTAGGCTGATGCTATTTTCACGTACACTCCATTTCCAACCACAATACGTCCCACACGTCTCAAACAGTTTAGCTTTCCATTTCTTTTATTTTTCCATTTTCTGTCTCTACCACTTTCATCACATTTCTTTTTAAAAGTCCCTTTTTGCAACCGCACCTTAACAACCAGAGATTGGCTTGACGTTGTCTTGATTTGAGTTTCTCTCTAGCATGTGTAACCTGGAAGGAACTACAAAGGAAAGGATAAAAGTGAAGATAATCCTGGTATAAGTATATAAAAGTAAAATGAGTTCATTTGTAATTTAAAATTAATTTATATATAAATTAATTTGTAAAAGTTGTTATTGTAACAGGATATCAGAGTCTTAAGTTGCACATGGTATAGCAGTCTTGTTGTCACTCTGTACCGTTGGGATATTTCATATTTTTTAAAACCAATTGTGCTTAAATTTGCAAGAAAGACTCGTCACTCGTAAGTTTGTCACTCTTCAGAAATTGAAAATCTTGAGTTTTTTTTTGGAGTTGCAATGTGCATGGTACTTAAGTTGTAGTAGTACAAACAAAATGGACCCAACAGCAACATATCTACAACACCTCGTCTCAGCGTGTAAGCCTGTCTCTCAAGGGGTTAGTGTGACTTACGAGTATCTAATAAATGGAAAGTGATTGTCTGAAGGCAAATCTCAGACATTTAATTGTTCTGTGAGTTTTGATAAAATATTTTTGGGATGTATGTACATGAAAAATATATAGATTAAATAGAATGGAGGTAAGTATACAGTTTTAAATATTTTTCAGAATTCAATTTGTAAATAACATACTCTATTAAATACACTATAAAACAGAAACAAACAAACGGAGAACTTAAGAATACAATGAAAGGGAAGAAAAAGAACTTGATTGTCAGTCATGTTGACAAGTGGAGGAGCTTGAATAAATAATTGGGAAGCCAAATTTAAAATTCAATATATATATATAGTTAATATTTGATAATTATATCTAATTGCACTTTTTTTTTTAATTTTAGAAAACAAATCTGAAAGTAACACATCATTTAATATTTTCTTATCAAAATTTTCTTCCATAATATAAAATTAAGGGACAAATATAAAATTGGTCCTGACTTTTTTTCCAAACTTGTTTTTTATTCTTATATTTTCAAATGGATGAGTTTAGTCTTTAAATTTTTTAAAATATATAATTTTAATTATTTTTTATATTTAAATTTAATGTTTAATGATGATTTTTTAATTAAATTGACATAATATGTGATTTTTTTTGCAAAAATTTAATGTGATTTTTTTTGCAAAAATTTAATGTGATTTTATTTCTTCTATATACATAAATTTAATATTTAATAAACAAATTTATAATTTTGGTAGAAAAATTAAATTCACATATTTCTATAATTTTAAGGAGTAATTAAAAAAAAAATTAAAATTAAAGTAAACTAAAGTAAAGGTTTAAATATTATTGTTTCAATTTCAATTTTCATTCATTTAATTTATTTTTTATTTTTTAAGTATTTTGTTTCTAGACATCATTGGCACTTTTCCTTACAAAAATTCTTGACCAAAGTAATAACAAAGAATAAAAAAAAAAAATTGAAAATTACATTAACACGAAATTAGATATAAAAATTTAAGGAATTGAAAGCAACATCAATGTAATTTATAAAAAATATAAATATATTTAAATTTAAAATAAATAAAAGTTATAAGGAGACTTGTAGTAAAGAAGATACAATACATAATGTGTAAGAACTAGGCTTATTATTTTATTGGGTAGGTCTTAGACTCAAATTATTTTGAAAGGATAAAATGGTAGATATAAGAAAATTTTTCTTTCATTCCTCATTTTCTTTAAAATTGAGAATCTCTCAAACGTCCCCCAAAATTTTTCTCAAGGTATTTGATTCTCTTTAAGATTTCTCACTCGTATCTCATTTGGTTCAAGATATGAGGGTATTAGGAGAAAACTCATGAATAATAGATAAATATTGCTCGAATAAAATTTTCTTTTGAATAGGTTCTAAGTTTTCCTAATTTTTAGAATACTTTGATCAAAATGCTTAGGGATCAAAATTTTCTATAATTATTGGTCTAGATCCATAGTAATATAAATAGTTTTGTGTTCAGGATTCTTTAGAACAAGATAGAACATTTTTTATTCATCTCAATTTGGAAAAAAACTTGATTAGAGGTAAGGAAAACTAATTAAGTACTTTTTTGCATTCTAAGTGTTTGATAAATTGTGCTTATATGTGGAACTGTGATTTTGTCTGAGAAAATTTGAAGGTATATGAAATGTATGATGTGGAAATTGGATTACACTGTGTTGTATATGAATTTGATGTGAAAATTTGTTAATGAGATGAAAATTGATTCAAGGAAGTGGATTTTTCGCTATTTCTAGTCTGGTACATAGGGAACCATCACTTGAGCGATCAATTTTTGCTTGAGTGGCAGTCTTTAGGTGTACTTGTTGCATGATTTTTGCTTGAGTAACGATAATTTCGCTTGAGCAAGATCTCTCAACTTGAATAAGAAAACCATATTAAGAATGTTGGTCTTGAGAGTTGGCTTGAGTAAAAGGCCATCTTACTTAAGCGAGGATTTGTGACTTGAGCGAAGATGTACTATTATTGGATTTGAACGTATATATAAATGTGAAGTGGAAGATGATACATGACTTGTTGTATAATAAATTGAGTTGTTATAATTGTGAGATTTTATAAATGATATGAAATTTATTGTATGATGAACTATTGAGACTAAGTGTTTGTAAAATAGTATGACGTATAATGTGAATTTGATTATATGAATGGTGAATTGAGATGTGACTGTGTGTCAAGATTATATGATTGTGTGCCGATAAGATTGAGATGCACTGTATGCATGACTATGTATCAATGAGACTAAGAGAAGCTGTGTGCCGAGTTATGAGTCAATGAGATTGAATTGTGTGATTTGATTTGTGTATGAGAAATTATTCATTGTTTTTTGTGTGTGAGCTAAATAATTACCATAAAGTACTATTTGATATAGACCCTCCTTCATTTGTACTGATGAATCATTTTACAACTTTTAATTTATTATGAGTTTTTCTAAAGACTTTTTATTTAGGTTTATCATTTCAAAATATAACACGATCATCGTAGTATCAACAAAACCACAAACACAAATATAAAGGATAAACTAATGTAAACAAAACAAACCAAAAAAATTATAATTAATAAATTTATTCTTACAATTATTTATTTAAACATATTTAGGTATTCAAACCATCATAGTCATACCCAATCACATGCACCCATCACACTCACTCATTCACATACACCTAATATTCTAGACAAACTCTTCTAAAAAATTATATGGAGTCTTTAATATCAAAGGCTAATACCTGATATACGGTTATCGAGTCATAAACATAACTCTTTCAGAGTCTTTTTCACCTCAAGATTACACGTTTATCCCCATTCTAACAACTGCACATCAGGGTGATTCCCACTCACACCTATCAAAGAACTGATGGCTCCTCCCACCTAGTGATAACTGTAGTCAAAACCTCAATCGACCTCCACCACATAGGACCTCTATATTTGTGATTAGAATACCATTAAAGTCTGGATACCTCCTTTAGAGACATCTTGAATTCCATATGTATACTAAAGCTACACTAAATAGTATCATGTGGTAACTATCTAACTCACAACACATAATCATTTATACAATCTAGTCTCACAAACATATAATCCAATTCATAGTTCATCATAATCTCATAGACACATTTCCATCTTAAGCACACAACCATCTCAGGCACACAACCATCTCATCTCATTGGCACTACTGCCATATCAATCTCATTGACACTACTGCCATCACAAATTCATTGACACCATTTTCATCACAATTCCTTGTGACCTCAATCACAATTCACAAAACAAAATTCACATCATTATCATCAATCTCATTTTGTAATCCAATTCCAATCACAATACATTACCAAATCGCACATCACAAAACTCTAGTTTAATTATACAACAAATATCTTATAACATTTTATTATATTTCATATATATATATATATTATACTCTTTTAATACAAATTAGAACATGAATAATTATTAAATATAATAAATTTTTGCTCAAGCAAAAATAATTTCGAAAACATTTCGTTCATCCTCGCAACATGACCTTTAATCACTAAAACAATTCATATATTAAGTTTTACACATTATTTACATACAAGGCTAACACTTTTATGAAGGAAAGTTTCCCAAATTCGTAATAAAAATATTCCAAAAGAGATTCGTAATTTCAAAGTGAATAAATTTTCTGACAACTTGACCTTTAATTACGAACGAAATTGTATCTTGAGTTATACATATCATTTTTACGTGAAACAAAAGTCATTAGTTAGATAACATATAGACGTGCAACTATCATGTATAACAGAAGTGGGCTTTGAGCTTAACTCAATCTCATAAAACCGACTTATGAGGTAAGGTTTACCCCCACTTATATACATTAATTTGACCATATCACTAAGCAATGTGGGATCACTAACACACCCCTTCCATGTCAAGATTACATTAGCTCGAACGTGGGACTGGACAGACAAACAGGACAATTGTGCCAAGACAATTGTAAGACGATATATATAGGTGAAGGGTGGTGTGATAGGCCCAACAACTTTGTTAGGATAGGCTTTGATACCATAATAGAGGTGGGCTTTGAGCCTAACTCAACCTCATAAAACCGACTTATGAGGTGAGGTTTGCCCCCACTTATATACATTAATTTGGCCATATCACTAAGTAATGTGGAATCACTAACCGATCAAGTTTTGAAATTAGAAATAAAAATATGGCAAAATAGAATTGCAATATTAGAGCGAAACTCAATTGACATTTTCACATCTAAAAATCATATAATTCTCATCAATTTCACATAAAAATACATCAACACACCAATCATCCAATCAATCATGAATAATTTGTTTAATAAAATTCCCTTAACTGTAATAAAATTTTCCTCAAAATGAGATGGATGACAAATTAATCTACTTTTTACGTTCTTTTTCTAATGTTCTTTGATTTTCAAAAAAATAAAAATTAAATGATTAGGAAAAATTGAGAGAGATTTGAGAAAAGCAGAGAGATTAAAGAAAAAGAAAAATAATTTTTTTAGAAATAAAAATAAAATAAAAAGATCACGATTTAATAAACTACTTATAATATTTATTTTTTAAATAAGTGAACCTAAAATTTATTTAATATCCGACTCTTATATATTAGATAAATATTAAAAAATTTTATTTATTAATTTATATAAACGATACATATTTGTAAATCTGTCTGATTGTATCAAAATATTTATAATCTAAATCGAATTCGAATTGGACTATATTTTTACTATTTTTTTTAGATTGTAGTCTAAATGAATATAGGTTAAGTTATTCCATAGTCTCATATGTTAATTCATTTTATAAAATAATAATTATATTTTAAAAAATATATAAATATTTTTTTTTATTAAAACACACATATATTTTATATTATATTATCTAATATTAAAAATAATTTTCTAAATATAACTTAAAATTTTATTTTAACTTTTTTATTTAAATTTTTTAATTATTATTTTTTTATTTTTAAAGTAAACCAAAATAGTCTAATCGGGTCAGATGAAAAAATTTAAGTAGTGGCCGGGATGGCTTATTCTCAGACAATTAAACTGACTCAAGTGAAGTTTCCTAATGGTCAATATTATCTAAATTTGTCAATAAGAAATTAAAAAAAAAATTCTTTAATGAAAGATTGTCATGTTAATAAGTTATTTATTATATTTTAATTCCAGTCATCTAATATTTTTGGAGTATTAGTTGAATAAATATAATATATAATTGAATCATATTCACGAGGATCCATTAATTCTAGGTATGAGTTTGACTTATATAATATAAATTACGATAAATTAAATGAAGAAAGAAGAAATACACATAATTTTCTTAAATTATTCATAATAAATTAATTTATTAAAATTTGACAATTTACTAAATTATAAATTTAATTTAATGAATTTAAATAAATAAATTTATATAGAATATTATTATATTATCTATTAGTACTAAAATTAAAATAAAATAATAAATTTAAAAATATTTGATGATTTTATGATGAGAGAAAATATATTATTATAAATTGATTAAAATTATTTGACAAAATTGATTTTATTAAATATAACAGAAGCATTTACATGTAAAACAAAAAATATGCATTAATAATTAGTTTCTGGGTTTCATATTTTAAAAAGAACTATAAATTTCTTCTTCCCCTTTTTCTCTTTTGTGAGTATAAAATATTCTAGAAATTATCTTTGATTTTATTTAAAAAATCAAAGTTATTTTAATCTTATTATAAATATATACAAAATCTTGACATTATTAAAGAATTAATTTTAAGTGTTATTGATCAACATATTATATTTTTGTGTTATATTTTATATTATATGTAGTTTGAATATCAAATAAATTCTTATTTTTCTCTAAATTATATTTCATTTAACATACTTTAATTAAAAAAATATTTTATGAGTACAATTTTCCGTCCATGTTATATGTATCTTAAAAAAGAAATTCGAACATATTTTTATTTTTTAAAATTGGGTATAATTTTTTTTTGTAAATTTTAAATTAATATGTTTGTCCTTGTAATTTAAAAAATAAGTGCTTTAATTAATTTTTTTTCCAAATAGGTAACGATTTATTGATAGGATTAATAATTATAAGTTGTTTACAAATTCTTTTATTTTACATTCTTATCCTTAAATATTAATCGCAGATTTATATTTGAACAATATTTAGATATGATATATAAAATAAGATATTTTAAATTATAAGAAAAAGATTGGTTTTAAAATTGAAGAAAAATTATGCTTAAAATATAAAAAAAAAAAACTAAACACATATTTAAAAATAAAATAAGAGATTGACACAAGAAAAATGGACCAAACGCACCGAAAACACCGAAAACACCGAAACCACGTTCTTTCTGCGATCAAGGATGTTACACATGGGGTGGCATTAGGTCCTATATGCCTTTTGGTCAATTTGATAGAACTTGTTACAAATTTCTAAAGGGAATTTTCTTTTAACATTATATTTGGGAAACTTGTTGCACTTTAAAATTGTGTAATATTTGCATAAAAACATGAATTTAAATAATATAAGATATCATATATATTGTTGTTGCGGAGAGGTTAATTAGAGGACCGATAGCAACAATAGATCTCTAAGCTAATTCTCCCGTCTTAATCACCGTCAACCTGTCTTTCTCAACTCTCGCTTGCTGTGAGCTTTTCGTTTGGATGCCGAGAATCTTCCTTCCACCGAATGGAAATGTACCTGTTGATTATACTCCAACGTTCAAGTCAGTGAATATTCAAATAGAATATACGCTATAATAAAAACTATTCAAGTCATCCTTACCTCATCATTTATTACTTATTTATAGTCTCGTAAATTTGACCAAAATAATGGATTTGAATTAAGGGTTAATTCTCTGTCTTAATCATCTAATCATGCCTAACTGACATGATTAGGTTATACTTAGGTTTGGCCGGAAAGCTTACGGAGTAATCCGAGAATTTTCTGAATTGTTATCAATAAATACTTAAATTATTCTTAATTAAAGTGACTGAAGTGAAAGGGTTTGTAATATCTTATCCATGTATATTGAATTAAATATGAAATTTAATTTTAAATGATAGAACTTTGTAAATGTACCACATAAAAAGAAATTGGGTTGGAAAAGAAATAAAAAATGGAAAGGGAAGAAAAAATGGTTGATTGTGTCAGTATTCTTGAAATCGTGTATTATGTGCAAGTGGGTTAATCATTCGAATTATTTTCCTACGTCCTTCTCAGAAAATCATGTTTATATTATTTTATTTGTTTTTCAATGTTTTCATTCTATCTACCATTTGGAGTGTAACATCATGCTTTTCTCACAAAATCATGTTTATTATTTTATTTGGTTTTCAATGATTTCATTTTATTAATTGGTTCAAGCTCTATGATTGTCATAGTTCTAATACACAATATTATTTATAATAAAATATCTTTTTTAAAATCTTATTTTTTAATTTTTTATTTATAAAAAATATATTTAAATTCTTTTTATTTTTATTTTTTATAAATTTTATATTTATTAATTAAAAACATTTTAAGTAAAGAGTGTTATATATAATATCCAAATTATTATCTGTAATTTGAATCTTATTTTTAAATTATATATAGTAAGAGAAATTTTACATTAAAAAAACAAAAGAAAATAAATATTGATCCTAGAGTAAGTAAGTTATAAGATAAGTATGAGATACTTGAAATTAATGAAAATATTATTTTATTTTTCATATATTTAGTTGTAACTGAGTTATATTTGATTATCCCGTATAAAATAATACTAAGATCAAATAAAAATATATAAGATTAATATAAATTTTATATGAATTAATTTTATAAAAATAAATTATATTTAAAATTTATTTTTAATATTGTTTCATAATTTATTTTAATAAAATTATTAAGTTTACAAGATCAAATCACCTCCAATAAAAACTACGAAATAAAAGTTTACTAAGAAGTTAATACACGCGGTAACTATTAATTAATTTATAAATATTTTATTTATTTTCTTTTTAAGCATTTATTGAAAATTATATTCGCACAAATTTTAAATACTAGTAATCTATGTACAATTGTATAACACAAATTTACTTTTCTTGTTTTCATATTAAAATATTTGTAATAACAACATATAGATTAGATTTAAGAGTTTTGCTAAAATATAGTTCTACTATTTTAATGATATTTAAATTTTATAAACTGAGAATGTGATCATTAAAGTAGTTTGTTTATAAGATATTTTAATTTAAATGAATAGTAAATAAAACTTCATTTTTCACTAAAAGCTATCAGTTAAGAGAAAGTAAATCCTTTATTTCAAATGTTTACTTATGATCTTTATGGACTCCTTTGTTGTTTTAGGATATTGTGGATTTTTTATGCAATGAAAGTAAGAGTGAAATAATTAGTAGCTGATAAATTAAAAAGAACTATTTATATGCTATTCACAATTTTTTATGGATGTGCATATAATACGCACTATTGATATTTTCATCAATTATTAAAAAATTAATTTAATTATTAATTATAATATTTAACTAATGATAAACATTTAATCCAATAAATATTTTTACAATTTTTTATTATCAATTAAATATTTAATTTAATAATTAAAAATGTTATTATCATGATTATATTTTTATACATGATATTTTAGGTAATGATCTTCCATAACTTGAAATAAACTCTTTGTTTACTTTATCTATTAGAGTAAAGTATTAATTTTTGAAGACGTTGATCTAAATTTATATAACTTAATTAAATTTAAAATAATATGCATTGGAGAAAAAAAAAATATTTGTAACGAATTCATGATACTAAATTATATTAATCAGTTTCCAATATTTTAATATTAAAATGTTAAATCTATTATATTTACAATGATATCTCAAAAGAATTAAATAAAATTTATCAAAAATTTATAAATTATAATAATAAAGTACACATGTAACCTTTTCAAAACTTAATTAAACCATTTTATCATTCACTAATTAAAACTCTTCCTCCTCAATTAAATTAATTTCTTCTATATCTTTACAAATATTATTATTATTATTATTATTATTAGAAATTTCATATCAATTAAAGATAAGATCAAATTAATGTATATAAAGTGAGTATAAATTTCAACTCATTGAACCGATTTTATGAAGATAAATTAGTCTTAAAGTCCACTTCTATTATATATAAAAATTTATTTTAACAAGTTTATTAGGTTTTTGGGTCACCCCTTATTGGGCTATTGTTGGACCACTCATATGTGTACTCACGTTTGAGTTGAGACATATTGATTGGAAAGAGATGAAGTGTGTTAAAAATCTCATATCGACTAGAGATAAGATCAAATTAATATATGAAATAGATATAAATCTTATCTTATTAAACTGATAAATTAAGTTAAAATTCACTTTTATTAATAATAATAAATTTATATATTAATTAATTAAAATTTTGGGGGTGACAGTTGCCCTTTCCCCTTGGCTCCCTCTCCTCACATATCGCGTGAATATGTAATAGAGATTAGTTTTTGATATATAAATCATTAAAAATTTGAATATAGGCCAAAAAGAAATATGTAACACATTTGTTGTTAGGTGAGAAGTTGATACAAATTCTAAGTTGGATAATCTTGACCCTGGTCGTTCTATATACAGGGTAGAGGGAATAACTCCAGTTCATGCATCTCAGATAAATTAGTTACTACTAAAGTATACCTTCTTTTTCATTCTCTATCTTTAACTATGATGCCTCAATTAACTTCATCTGCATCCCAATTTCACTCTTCTCAACCTAAATTCAGCGAAGCCCCATCCAATGCTAATTTCTCTGAGCTTCCACTGGTAGAGCATCTTCATCATGATCATCCTTATTCAGCTTGTGATGATGAAATACCCACTATTGATTACTCTCTTCTCTTCTCTGACAACCCTAATCACCAACTGCATGCCGTTCAATGCCTCCGTCATGCATGCCACGAATATGGCTTCTTCTATGTAACTCTCTTAGCTCTTGCCTTCCACTTTTCATTTACACCACATTTCATCATGCATGCCTTCTTTTCTCTTCTAAATTATTTCTCTCTAAATACTGCACTTAATATATCAAAGTATCAGTACAGAATGACTCATTATCTTGAAACTGACACCATCTCATTCACATTCTGGTGGTTATAGTTAACCAAGATCATTTCATTCAAAACACATACACACTGTAATAACTTTTTCTTAATATTGAGCATTTCCATAGACATACAGTTTTCTCATTCTTTGATATGTATGCAGTTGGTAAACCATAGCATCCCAGATGGAGTATTTGACAACATATTAAAAGGAGTTTCTGATTTCTTTAATGAAACAACATTGGATGAGAGACAGATCTACTGCAAAAAATGTCCATCGGATAGAATGAGATGGGAACTAAACTCCTCAGCTGAGGAAAACAGGGAATATCTAAAGGTTGTAGCGCATCCTCAATGTCACTTTCCTTCCAACCCATCTGGTTTCAGGTATATAATAATCAGAGAAATCATCTGGTATTTTCAACATTTTCGAAGTTTTGATACTATTATTGAAGTTTTTCCCTCTCCTTTTATGTTCTTAACGTGTTTGAACTCATTCAACAATTGACTTGGAATAGAAACTCTTAAATAGCTAGTATAGCAACTCTCTAATGTTTATTGTGTTTAGTTTGTTAAAGAATTTTCAATAAAACTATTTTTGAACAAGAGTTCCATATCCATAAAAATATTATTTTAATGTGATTTACATAAATATGAGTTGAGTACCTTAAAGTTGAAGAAAGTTGGCTATAATATAATTTTTTTTTTAATTTTAGGAAATTCTTATTTATAGGTTTGCCATTAAAACTACCTATTTTCACTTATAGAGAATATTAATTAAATTTATTTAATATTATTGATTTCACAAAGTAAAAAAATTTAAATTTACAAATTACTCTCAAACATACTTATTGAGAAAAATATGGTGTATTTAGTATGAGATTCCATATTCCATATATTTGAACTTGTTTTGGGTTATTTGGTGCATCAGCAAAATTTTAGAAGAATATGAAAAAGAAATGAGAAGGGTAGTAATTGGAATGGCAAGGGCAGTGTCTAAAACCTTAGGGTTTGAAGAAGAGTTTGTAGAGAAGGCATTGGAATTGAAGTCAGGGTTTGAGGTAATGGCCTTAAACCTTTATCCACCCAATGCCAAGTCAAAGGGATCTGTTGGGTTGTCTGAACACACTGACCCTGGCTTTATAATTACACTTGTGCAAGATATAAATGGTGGTCTCCAAATTCTTTCCCACAAAGGAAACTGGATCAATGTCTATATTCCCTATCGTGCCATTCTCATCCAGCTTGGTGATCAACTTGAGGTACTTTTATTCAAATTACTTTTCCATCATCTTTCTTTGTAATTAATTGTACATATGGAAAAAAAAATTATATTACATGATCCAGCTTATATACGATGGTAGCTAATTATCACGCGACATATTATTAATTTTTTTTATGATTGCAAAAATTCAAATTATATTAAAAATCTTAGATAATTTAGAGATAATGTTAAATTATAATATATTAATGAATAGAAACATTATCTTATTAAACTAATTTTATAAGGAAGAGTTAGATTTGAAATTTATTTTTAATATTGTATCAGAGTTTATCCTAACAAGATTGTTGGATTTATTGGATCATTCATAAATTTTTAGTCTCACGTTCGAGTTTGGGGAGTTTTGATGTGAGGGATGTGTGTTGAAGATCTTATATCGTTTAAAGATAAGGATATAATAATGAGTGCAAACTTTACCTTATTAAATCAGTTTTATCTCAAAGAAAAAAAAGAGTAAAAATTGACCATATTCTTATCATATGCGATTTTTGAGACCTAACTTATTCCGACTATGTTAGATCACCTAATTAATATTTTTTAAAATAAATAAAATAGTAAAATATATATTTTTTAAAAGTTTAACTTTTATGAATAGATTTTTTATAATTTTTTAAAATAAATATGATGAATTGATATATAAATTATAAGAGATGTGTAGATATTTTAATAAAAAAATTCTACTTTGACTTAATTATAAATTTAGTTTCTATATAGGACAAAATTCACAATTTTAATTTTAGTTTTTAAATTTTTAATTATCTATATTTTTTTTTCTAAATTTATTTGTACACAATTTTAATATCTTATTTTTAAATATTCTTTTTTCTCCTCACCCATTGACATATTTTTAACATTAACCAATTGTAGATCTTAACCAATGGGAGGTATAAGAGTCACATCCATCGAGTTATTGTTGGGAACAATAAGGTGCAAAGGATCTCAGTGGTTGGTGTTCATGGACCTTCCTTGGACAAATTAATCAGCCCTAGCACAGAGTTTGTTGATGAACAACACCCAAAGAAATATCGTGAGATGACCTATAAAGAATCCTTGGAAATGAATGGGGATGATGAGGTTGATGTGCAATCATCACTTGAGCAAGCAAGATTATTGTGAAAAAAATTGCATTAAAGTGTACCCTACACACCAAACTTTTCAAAATAAATGCATATCATTATATCATGCTCTACTTAATTTGTAATAATAAGGTGTGGATAATTTACATCTTCTCACTTGATTTCTGTGCTTATCCTATTCATCTTCATTGTACTGTTCTTTCATCTAGATATAAAGTATTGTATGATTTTCTAGAAAATTTTAAGCACTTCCTTAACTCAAAAAAAAAAAAGTTTATTATATATCAGACATTAAATTTCCAACTTCCAACGAGATAAAAATATCTTGTATATTGGAAAATAAAAATAAAATAATTAAAAAATTATTAAAAAAAATAATTTTAGCAATTCTAAGTTTTGGTCGCTAATTATATTTGTGATCGAATTAGCAATCAATTTTATATAGTAGTAAAAATCCTAATCACAAAACGGTTAGTAAATGACATTCTATCTGGTCACTAATTAGTGGGTAAATATTCAATTACTACTCAGTTGTTAAAATTTTGGTCATTAATTTAGTGACAGATCACTGCAGTTGCTAATATTTTAATTTATTTAAAACTATATATTATTTTCAGTCACTAATTTAGTAACAAATATTGAACAAATAGTGACAACTTTTAAATCAGTCACTAAAATTTTTATTTATTTAAGAACATGAATTATTTTGCAATAATTAAATCGGTCACTAATATTGTCTATATAAAAATATTTTATTTTGTAAATATGTTTACCTGTTTGATAATATATATACTACAAATTTAAATGACAATAAATAATGGTAAACTACAATGCATAATATAACAAAAGATAAAATAAACATTTATATAATAAATGTCATTATCAAACCTAAAACAATACTATAATACAATTAAAGATAATAAAATAGTTCTAATATAATAATGAATCTTTAAAGTTGTAATTAATGGTCATATGATCTATC
This sequence comes from Macrotyloma uniflorum, assembly GCA_016859785.1. Classification (NCBI taxonomy): domain Eukaryota; kingdom Viridiplantae; phylum Streptophyta; class Magnoliopsida; order Fabales; family Fabaceae; genus Macrotyloma; species Macrotyloma uniflorum. The sequence goes on from BDMB01000052.1 coordinate 1,255,888, forward strand.
ATTATTAAGATGTTGTTATGTGTCATCTATATTCTTAATTGGTACACTAGCACCTGACAAAATTTTTTTATTTGAAGTGTTGTAAAGTAACTTACATCTATTCATCTTGTTGACCTATGTGTTCATTTTATCGTTCATGATTTTTCATCAATTGAAGTGTTCTCTCCTTAGTATCTTTTATCAAAAGCTAAGCATTTAATTTCTGAATAATCTTACACATTTCCTCTATTTGGTTAACTATTGGAGCTTGGGTAGAAATAGAGTAAGCATGTGTAAAGCTAATGAACTTTTTGCTTGTTGTACTAAGTCCATACACTTTACCCTTTGTAATTTCACCTTTGATAACATTTAAATATATTTCATTTTCATCAAGAGGCAACAAGGGAACTCTATGAACATGATATTGGACCTCTTCTCAACGTTGTTTATATTTTTCTTGAAAATGAAGTGAAATATATTTTTTTCAAAGTAAAAAAAAAAAATATAGCAAACATTAAATTATAATTGAAAGTTAGTTTGAACATATAGTAAAGTCACAGGTCTTATCAATAACCCATGCTCTAGTCTTTAATTTCTTCCTTCTCTCCAATACCTCCCAAACAATTAGTTTTTGTTGAAAATCCTTAGTCTACATATATTTAAATACAATTTAAAATTTAATACTTTAACATCTAATATATTATATTAAAATCAAGTGTGAAAAAAATGTATGAAGATTACCTTCTTTTTTTAAGTGAGATATAATAGATATGAAACCACAATAATAAGTCGAGACTCCCTTCTCAACCGCCTAAGTATTTGTAATGACACTCTTGTTTTGAAATTCTATAACGTTGGTTCAAGATTGCTCAAACACTTGGTGGAATCCATGTCCCTTATCAAGATTAATTGTAACTTTATTCAATGTACTTTTTAAAATATGTGAATTTTTTATATTAATATTTTTCAATGTTTTAATTAAATAAACATTTAAGGTCTCCTTTATTTAGTGTTTTTTTTTCAAATATGTGAATCTTTTATATCAATGTTTTTCAATGTTTGAATTAAATAAACATTCAAGGTCTTATTGAGAGTTCATCCATAATCAACTGTCAACATCGTGTAGTGAGTGAATCGAGACTCTTTACTTTTTTTGGGTTTAGGTTGAAATGCTCGCCGCTTCCCTCTATCCTTCTCTTTCTCTTCCTTCTTGTCATGAGGTGACTTCTTTCGACATGCATTTAGTTCTTCCATTTGCATGAATCCGGTAGATTGAATTCTTACTTCATCCAAGGTTTTGGGAAGTCGCCAGAATAGGTCATTTATAAACGGTCCCGACCTTAGTGTCATCACTAGATGGTGCCTAGCTATGGGAGGTTCTAGACTTTGAATTTTCATGCAAATCTTCGAATACCTATCCATAAATGCATGTAACGACTCTTTCTCCTCTTGTCGAACATCAACTAGTGTAAGGTCTGTCAATGGATGTGACTTGCTAGCTACAAATTGGGTTGTAAACGCCTCTTTCAAGGTGTTAAAGAAATCAATTTATTTGGCGAGAAAAGTTGAAAACCAACTTAGTGACTCTCCCTCTAACGAAGTTGGGAAGATAGGACACAATATCACATTCACATCGTCCGTTGTAAACAAATTCATATGCGTCAAGAACGCATGTACGTGAGTATCAGGGCATGTGGTGTCGTCATATCCTTTCATGGTCAAACCCCTCCAAGCGGCTGAGAGAGGTGTCTCCATGATCTGTTTGCAAATGGGTGAAGTTTCTACTCTTGTCTCGGTATCTGAAATGTTGAACCTGCAACCACTTGCTGGAACACCACCTTATTACTTCCTACGACCGGTATCTCTTGCTTCAGTTGATCTTATTGTGGTTGCGAAGTTGTCACTTTAGGGAGCACTGGGGGTGGTTGAACTCGACTAGACCAAGACACAACTAACGCTCCAATGTAGGAAAAGGTCTCTTCATAATTCTCTAATATCCTTTTTATCCAAGCATTTTCTTGTCTTAACTGATCAACCTTATATGCACTATGTTTCTGACCTTGTTTTATTTCTTCGAGTTCCTTCAATATGGTTTCCAGTAAGCGTATTGGATCAAGATGAAAGGCCTTAGTCGGCCGCCTGACCTCCTCTTGACTAGTCATATTTTTTATTACTATCATTTGTCTTGGAAATATCTTAACCCCACGATGGGTACCAAAATGTACTTACAAGAGTCGAATAGTACCCCAAGAAAACCTTCAATCTCTCTTGCTGCCTTCTGCTCTCCTTAACCTTCTACTCTCCTTATCCTTCTAAGACCAAAAGAGGGGTGTACTTGTGATTACACTCCAATGCTCAAGTCAGCAAGTAGTATAAAGTATAGTTTAGTATGTATGAGTAGAGATAGATTTCTTACCTTAGTGTTTTCTGTTTATAATGTATTTTGATAACTAATTATCTTAGTGGATCTAAACTACCAAGTTCTCTAGGTGATACGTATTATCTCTAACATGTTTTGTGGAGATCATGTTGTTTGATAGGTTAGTAGTAATAACAGATTTGCACCCATTATCGTTGGGTTAGTAATAGGGTTAAGTATTTGTTGGCTATGATAGAGAGTACTTTGGTCCTTGTGGATCGAGTACATAGCGGATGTTGTCGAGATCATATTGGTTAACATATTCATATAATACTTATACAATACACGAGCTATTATAACACATATATTAACATTGACAATGTTGATTTTGTTTGTGATTTATTACTGAAGCACTTGACTAGCTTGACCAAGCTCTTAACTAACTTGATTGAGCACTTGGTTAGTTTGGTTGAGTTATCGGTTGTGAGCCGAGCTTGATACCTTATTGAATTATTAGGATTGTGAACTAACTAATCTAACTAACTCAATAGAGTTACTGGTCGTCTTAACTGACTTGTTAGCTATGAATGCATGGTTAATTGTGTACGTAGTGGTAAGTTATAATAATGCATTACTTGGTCTACCTATGAAGATGTTGGATGAGTTATTAAACTATTTGATGTCAATTATTTATGATCTATGTAGATAGTATACTTGGTAAGCCTTTTGTATAATTGGTCAAGCTGAACTATAAGGGTAGGCACCCAAAAATAACATTATGTAATTGGTCGAGCTATGCATTGTTGGCCGAACATGGCATAATTGACCGAGTTGAACTATAAGGGTAGGTACCTAGTAACATCATTAGGTTGAGCTGAGTTGTGAGGGTGCTACCCGAAATCAACATTGTTAGTTGAGTTGTGTTATTTTATATAATAACTATCCAATTATATTATTTTTGAATGTATAATTTACCTTGTTCCCATTCAAAACAGACTACCGTGATCGTGTTCTATTCATTGAAGTAGACAATGTTATAGGTCAAAATAACTAACTCAGACCAAACAAGGAGGTTAATGGGATGAGCGGGCTAAGCGGGCCGAGCTGCTAGTTGAGAGAGTTTGATATATATAAATTTCATTGTAATGTAAACAACTCTCTCTATGGGAATGTATTTGGTAATAATTATGATTTTACAATCAATTTTAGAGTCATTTTATACCTTTTGTCATCTTCCTTCGACTATTGTTTAAAATAAAGATTTAGGATTGTTGTAGTTGAAATTTATCTTTGGGGATTTAAATAAGTGAAGATTACTTTAAAAGGAGTAACCAAGGATTGTCTTTTTAACCTTAATAAAACTTATTTATCTAACTAGTCATAATAAAATTAATACAAAATATTTTTATCATTCAATATTCTAAGAAAGATGTCAAAATAGTATGTATTATGTTAATATTACCATTTCAAATTGTTTTAAATGATAATCATTCTCACATCCTCTATTACTTTGTCTTATATAAAATATTTTGAAATAATAAATAGATGGACATGTCACATTTAGCTAATACATTCAGAGCCAAAATTACAACCATTTTCCTTGAAACTAGTTGGAATAGTGATGTCATTGCCAACTTAATTACCATCAGATACCAGATTGTCCATTCTACATTCTCCTCTCTCGCTAGAAGGACCAATTGTGGTTATGTTCTACCTACCTCCCACGATTCATACCAATCTCTTAATCTTACTATTTTCATAAAAGTCCTTATGAGGATTTCATGTAAATTATAAAATAATGTACAAAGTAGATAAATGTAAATATGTATGATATTAGGATGTACCTAGTGTAAAATGTATAAATATGTGTAAAGAATGTACAAATATGTAAATATATGTGAATATTTTTTAAATTATGTTTTAATAATCTTCCGTCTTGAATAAATAATTAAATATCTTCAATAATGGATGTTACAATAGTTGCCCATCATTCGCCTCTTAGACGTGATGTTATCTACTTTAAAATCCCTTAGGGTCACGGAAGAAGATTATAGAAACTCTCCTTTATAAATCATATTTATTCTCAAGAAAGTATGAATGAATGAAGTATGTGCACAGAAATAGATTACTCATTATATATCCTAAATGATCAAGAATAATTTAGATTTTCAAATTGTCAAGCCATTATTGTTTAGATTTTTCAAAACATGCAATTAACTTGTAAGCACATCGAGAACTTATATTACTATAACTCAAGAGTACCTCAAAACAAAACAAAAATTCTCATACAACACTATTTCATTCATATAGTAATTCATCATCAAACATATCAACATATACCTTCTCATACATATACATACATAAGATTTGCATATAAGAAGTTATTACTAAATCTATTAAATTTTAGGTAATATCTCACTTATTTTCATTTCTTATATTGAGTTGATTACTATCTTGTTTTGAAGATAACACAATTATCTAAAACTTTTATGTTGATGTTAAAGTTTGATTTAATTGTTTATTGTGCTTAAAATAGGAAAAGTATAATTTTTATTCTAATCACAATATCATGACATTTTTTTACTTAAAAAAATTGGATCTTAAATTATAAAAACTATTTTTATGTGAAATCAAATTCATTAGTTATCTAACATATAGAGATACTACTTTATAAAGATACCACTTTGATAAAAATTACTTTTATAATTTGTAATAAGAACATGCCCAAATTAGATCTTAATCTTGAAGAAAAACAAATTATAACTTGATTTCAATTTAATATAATTCACAAATATATTTTAATAATAAATTCAATCCTCAAAATCTTATGAGTACAATTTACATAAATAAGATCTAAACAAAAAAATATAATGAATCAATAATTAAATTATAACTCATCAAAATTATTATATTAAAAAAATTCTATTTTAAGGTTATCTCAAAATAAATATAATATACTTTATTTTTAAATATTATATTCATAAAATCATATTAAGGCTTAAAAATAATCTTTTTATCTATAATTTTTATAAGAATTCATATATGAAATATTTCTTACTTCCCCACTTATCTCAAATAACAATAAACAATAGTTTAATGTACAAATCATTAGTCTAAGAACCACTTTCCAAATTGTTCGAGTATTATTTCTTTTAAGATTTTTCTCAAACATTAGAAAATAAATAAATATAAAATAAAAAAAAACCTAATACTTATTTATTTAAGTAGATTTGGATTTGTAAAGATCAAGTCTAATTTATCTTTAATTTAAATTTTTTAACTAATAATATAATTTAATTTTATTTTATAAATAATATTATTTTATTTTTTAAATTAAACTAAATAATTTAATTAAATCAAATAAATAATTATATTATATATATATATATATTTTTTAAACTAAGAGGTTATAATATATGAGATTCTCTATAGTTTTATATTTAAATTTTAGACATTTTTTTTAACAAGCAACTTTTTATACTATTTTGATTGATTCATATTAAATTTTATTTTAGTTGACAATCAATTGTGAGAGTTTTTTTTAGTATGATTTGATACATGTATTTATATGTTATTTCATTGTAAGCCCTTTATGCAATACTACTACATACATTTGAAAATAAAAATATTCATACGTTTGAATTAATTAAATTTATATTGTATAATAATATATGAGATATATTTTTTAATATTTTATTTATTGTTTTTTATTTTTCTATCAAATAGGAAGAGACTATAAATATTAAACACATGGACTTTTTTTATCTTTATTATTTAGATATAATATTAAAGTAAATAGTTTTTTATTTATGAGTTTTATCATGAAAAATGATATAAGTAATTTTTTTTATATTTTATATTTTATTAATTAAAAAACATTTTAAGATAGAAACATTACTAAACATATTAATATTTCATGAGATTTTTTTTACAATTTTTTTTTATAGATTTTATAAAATTCACAAGAAAAATTATAAGAAACTCATTTTCTATAAATTTTTACAGAAAATTTGTAAAAAAAAATTATAGAAAATGTGAATAATTCTAATAGTGGATGTCACAAGTTACCTCAAATTCTTTCTAACTATGCAGTCTACACCTAACCTTCTTTCATTCCAATCAGGGCACTGTGATCCCAAGAACATATGTCGCTCTAAGTCTTAAAAAATGTTAAAAATGGTTCCATTATTGATTCTGAATATCCACTTGTTCGATTGTCAAATCCATGCTGGTTGAAGTTGTTTGTGATGATAGTTGTTTTTAATTGAATGATATATTTCTTTGTTTATACGGCTAAAAAACTGTTCTATGTGACACATTTGTCAAACTTTTGAAACTTTTGAATGGAGGTTAGGTAAGATATTTCATATATTAAAATAAAATTAATATATATATATAAAATAAATATAATTTTATTTTATGAATTAATTTTATAATAATAAATTAATTTTTTTATAATATTAGATTTATGTTAATATATTTATTAATTTTATTAAATTATTTTATATATATTATTGTTAAATCATAAGTTTGAAATAGTTTTTATCATAGAAGAGATACGTTAAAGATTTTATATAATTAAAAATAAAATAAAATTAATATATATATAAAGTAAATATAAATATAGTTTTGTAAAGATGAACTATATTTATTGTTTTTTATAATTTTGTGAAAAATTAGAATTCATTTACTTCACTTCTTTTATGCTTTCTTTTATATTTTGTTGTTTATTCGAACTCATTTACTTGACTTCTCATTTATACTGTAATTATATTTCTGGATCTTAACCTTACTAGCAATAACTTTTGTTAGAAATTTGAAATTATTCTTCTATAAATTGGCTTCTACTATCGCTAAAGATGCAAGGTATGGTAGAAAAATTTCAAATTCCGTATCCATCTAAACCTATCCTAACTTTGACAGATAATGGAACGTTTTTTTGTTTTAATTTAAAATAATTATTTTGAAAATAAGTATTTTTTTAAATAACTACTAATTTAAGAAGTAGATAGAATTTACTTATTAAAATAATCACAAAACTTCTTATTTTAAAATATAATCAAATTATAGAAGCATATAATTAATCATTTTAAAAAAATAAAATAAACGTAAACAAACTTCTTCCATTTCTGTGCTAAGGCGTATAGATATTATGAGAATTTTTTTGATAAAGACATGTATGGATTGTATCATATCCTTAAATATGTGTTTGGATTAGATGATGGATTTGAGGGAGTAGAAAAAGAAAGAAATGAAGAGAAAAAAAAGAGAAAGTAAGATTGTTTGAATTAAGAAAAAGAGAGTGGAAATGAGTAGAAAGTAAAATAATTTTATTTATTATTATTATTTTTATAATTTTAATATTATTTTTTAATTATTTATAATTAATTAAAATAAAATAAAAATTGTATATTATTTTAATTATTTATTACTTTATTAAAATAAAAATATAAATAATATTATTTTATAAATATAATTGATTATATATTTATGAAATTGAAAACGTAAGCCAGCAAGCGTGTGGTACCACTTTTTTGTCAAATCTTTGTATTTTAGAATAGAAACACTATGGCTAAAAATTTCTCTTGAGTTGCGTTTTATTCTTCTTGATTTGTGTGAAATCAGTCTTTCCACACTCATAAACAATAAATCACCCAAAACAAATAAAGACTAAGGGTATGTTAGGATTAGAGAGTAGATTTGAAGGAGTAAAAAAGGAAAAAAATGAAGAGAAATAAAAGAGAAAATGAAGTTGTTTGGATTAAGAGAAAGATAGTGGAAATGAATAGAAAATAAAATAGTATTATTTATTATTAATAAATTTTTAAAATTTATTTTTATTATTATAATTAAAGAAAAATATATAATTTAATATTATTATTAATAAATTTCTTAATTATTTTGAATTTATTATTATTATTATTATTATTATAAAATAAAAATAGAAAATAAATATTATGATTATTATATTTTTAAATTATTATTATAATAAAAAACAAAAAAACAAGAAAAAATATATATAATTTTAATATTATTAATAATTGTTAATTATTTATATTAAAATAAAAATAATTATTATTTTAATATTATATTAATTATTTAATATTATAATAATATATAAAATATATTGATATTAATATGCATATGTGCTTTTTTTCGCTTATTTGTGTTTTCTTCACTTTTCTTCTTTTCTCTTTCGTAGTTAGAAAAAAAAGACACTAACAATACATTAGACGCAAATTTGCTTTCACATTTTCTTATAATATTTAAATTAATATTAATACTTAAATCATTTAAACTATAAAATAATTAAATAAAAAACTTAAAACATTTAACTAAAAATATAATATAATTTTTCACTTTTCTTTAATTTATTATTTTAAATATATTGTTTAAATTAAAATATATGTATGAATTTTGATATGTCTGGTACGTGGATATGGCCATAGAAGTGTTACTATTATAGATAAGCGTTTACATAGAAGTGCTTACATAGCTTTGAATAATAAAATAAATAGTATTATTCTCACGCAACTCTTTATAATTGAGTTGTTTGTGGATTGGATCAAAACTGTTTTAGAGACAAAAATTATTTGACTCTATCACTTTTATCTTTTTAATTAATTTTATTTAAAATTTAATTATAAATTCCAATGTGAAGTTATTTAAATTTAAATTTTAGCCTTACCTTTTTTAGGAAAGTATTAAATAAATGTTAAGATATATAATTAACAAAAGTCTCCAAATATATACCATTAAAAACAAATTTACCCAAGTTGATAACTGTATTTATATATTAGTACTGAAATAGTTAAAAATGATTCTCTTTAAATGTATTTTCATAAATAAGTAGAAATTATGTAATAATCTTACGCATATGAATATGAAATAAAAATGCGAACACATGTAACATAATTTTATATATAAATATATAAGTATGGTAGGATTAAATTTAATTAGACTGATTTTAAAAATTAAATTAGAAATTCGATCCAATTAAATGAATTTTTTTTCTAATTTTCAATTATTTATTTTTTTGGATTTTAGTTTATTCAGTTTTTTTTTTTTTTTTTTTGTATCAGATATTTTGATTTTTATTACATTGAATAGCTTAAAATGTATTTAGACAAACTTTTCCATACACTCTTCTAGAAAATAAAAAAAAAAGAAGGTAAATTTAATTTCTTTATAATTTAAAACCAGTGTATACACAGGTTTAAAAAAAATAAAATAAAAAACTACATAATAGAATTTTTATTTTATATAAGTGAATTTTAAATTATAAAAAATTATTTTAATTTCTATAATTTTTTTCTATACAAAATTATTGAAAAATCATCTAAATAGTTCACTTTTTTTACTTCATTAAATTCATTTTTCTCTTTCATCTTATTTCCACCTTTTTATTTTTCTTCTTACCCCTTTGTTACTTTCTAATCACATCATTATCACATAATTTCTCAATTACTTCTTTTTCTTTATCTCTTTTTTTCCTTTTGTGTCTAAAGATATAATGGAAAGTTGGACCATGAATTGATCGTGACATTAGCCTATAAATCAATATAGCTCTAATGAGAAGCTTATTATCCTCCTATTAAAGATAAGATTTACAATTATGTCTTCCACATTGTTCTTGCCACTTGTTCTATGTCTTATCCTCCCTGTGCTTTTCTTCTTCTTCATCCAGAATCTCAGAACCTTCAAGAACTATTCCTACCCTCCAGGTCCTAAAGGCCTTCCAATTATAGGAAATTTGTGTCAGTTAGATAATTCCATTCTTTATCTGCAGCTATGGGAACTCTCAAAGAAATATGGACCTATATTCTCCCTTCAATTAGGGTTAAGACCAGTTATTGTTGTTTCCTCCTCTAAACTGGCCAAAGAGGTGCTTAAAAACCATGACCTTGAGTTTAGTGGACGTCCTAAATTTTCTGGCCAACAGAAACTGTCCTACGATGGGTCAGAGATTGCCTTTTCCTCATACAACGAATATTGGAGAGAACTCAGAAAAATTTGTGTTGTTCATATCTTCAGCTCCAAGCGTGTGTCTACCTTTTCCTCTATAAGAAAGGATGAGGTGAAGCAAATGATAAAAAAAATATCTGGGCATGCCTCTTCTTCTGGTGTTACAAACCTGAGTGAGTTATTAATTGCTCTGTCAAGCACTATAGTGTGTAGAATTGGTTTCGGGAGAAGGTATGAAGACGAAGGAAGTGAAAAGAGTAGGTTCCATGGGTTGCTGAATGAGCTTCAGTTTTTGATGGGTACCTTCTTTATTTCAGATTTTATTCCATTCACGGGTTGGGTTGATAAACTGAGAGGATTGCATGTTCGTCTTGAACGAAATTTCAAGGAGTTTGATAGGGTTTACCAAGATGTCATTGATGAACACATGGATCCAAATAGAGAACATACAGATGAACAGGATATGGTTGATGTCTTGCTTCAACTGAAGAATGATCGTTCACTTTCAATTGATATCACTTTCGATCACATCAAAGGGGTCCTCATGGTATGGTCTATTAATTCCTATTTAGCTAACTAATATTCATATTAATAAAAATATGTTTTAAGAAGAATTTGAGGGATTAATTAAATTTAATGTTCTTAACCTATCTTCTTCACTTGTCTGAATTTAGTTTTTTTTTTTATTATTTATAAATGATGATGAAGATAGTTTAAAATATAGAGGGGGAGAGAGAAAAACATAATTTAATTCCTTTATTTTTATATCATTATTTAAAGTTTTAATCCCCAAATGAGAAATTTGTATGTTTTGATTCCTGTTAAGACAAAAATTAAGTTTTTGTTCCTACACCTCGTACCAGAGAAGAACTTCAACCTGTGTAAAATCATCACTGAAACTTTTGTGTTGATAAATCCTTACAAAGATTGTGTAGATGTTAAAGGTTATCATTTTATAGTCTAAAGAATAAAACTTTAAATTGATATAACTATAGAAAATAACTAAATAAATAATTTATATTAAAAATATAGATAGAAATGATAATATATTTTATTTTACATATAAACTCTTTAACTAATATTTTAGTTTAAACAATGCATAAGATAAATATTTATTTAATATAATTAAAATTTATAATAAATCAATATTTTAAACATAAAATCTTATTATAATAAAATAAATATACAATAAAAAGTTATTATTATTATTATTATTATTATATTATTATTATTATTATTATTTTAGAAGGTTGTTAAAAGGGTTGTACACCACCATGGTTGTCAGCATATCATTTGTGTTATTTTTTTTTCCAAGTCTCCCTTCCTCTTTACATACAACAAACCCTCTCTTATTTAATCCAAGCTAATTTCCACCTTCTCACCACCCCCACAAAAACTTCCTTTGAATATTTGTGATTTTTTAGCAACACTTGGAGACATTTTGAAAAGAAAAAAAAAATAATAACAAAGATAAATCTAACAATACACCAATATTCTTATCAAGCATTTTCTATCTTCTCTTCTTATATCTATTTCTTGTAAGAAAGAATGTATACAAATAGTACTATTCAAATACAATTTTTATTTCTCCATATTTTACTTCTTACTTTTGTCACACATGAATGGTTCAATGTAAGGAAAAAATGCATATTTATAATAAACTTAATTTTCTTCCTTTTAGTTGATGTATCTAATCCAATAAATAGAAAAGTATTTATGTTATTTACAAAGTTCATGTTCTTCTACTATTACTTATGTATTGATTTTGTTTATAGAACATACTTGCAGCAGGGACAGATACCACTGCAGCCACATTAGTTTGGACTATGACTGCCCTCATAAAAAACCCTAGAGTAATGAAGAAAGCTCAAGAGGAACTCAGAAACTTGGGAGGTAAAAAAGATTTCTTAGATGAAGATGACATTCAGAAACTTTCCTATTTGAAGGCTATAATAAAAGAGGCATTGAGATTGTACCCACCAAGCCCACTACTTGTGCCAAGAGAATCAAATGAAGAGTGCATTATTAATGGCTACCGAATTCCAGCCAAGTCAATTTTGTTCGTGAATGCTTGGGTTATTCATAGAGATCCTGAGGTTTGGAAAAATCCTGAGGAGTTTTGTCCTGAAAGATTCTTAGATAGTGCTGTAGATTTTCACGGACAAGATTTCGAACTGATTCCTTTTGGATCAGGTCGTAGAATTTGCCCTGGTTTAGCTATGGCGGTTGTGACATTAGAACTTGTCCTTGCTAATCTTCTTTATTCCTTTGATTGGGAATTGCCTCCAGGGATGGTAAATGAAGACATTGATCTTGAAGTATTGCCAGGAATTACCCAACACAAGAAGAATCATCTTTGTCTTTGTGCCAAGACTAGGAGCAATATATAACTGCTAGATGAACTTGTGCAAACATAATTAATAATTAACAATGTATCTTCTTATTAATGATCTTCATCTTATCCCTATATTAAGATACATTTTAATACTTAAATTAGTAAAGATAATCACTATGACTGTTTTTTTATAGTGCTGATTTATGGATATTTATGTTTTTTTTTTTTTTTTTTACATTCACATAACTTTTATAATTTAGTGAATTTAATATATTTGTATTTGACAAACATGACTTAACACGGCTTAGCATGTGAATATTCTTAAAAGTGTGGGTATGTGAATATTCTTAAAAATGTAGATGTACATAAAATATATTTTTTTTCTTATATATATAAACATGGCATGTAATAGATGATGGAAACTGTAGTTGTACAGCATTGGTCGTGTTTGTCCATAATTTTTAAAAAACTGTAAATAAACTCACTTTTTTTTTTTTTACCTAATTTGACAAGACTCAGTAGATGGATGAATTATTGAATTATTTGCTACTATAATATATTTTAAATTTTGAAGAATTTTCATGATATACAATTAAAATATTTCAATCTGAAAAATATTAAATTTAGTCTCATATTATATTAAAATGAATTAAACCTATAAAACGTAGTGATATTTAAACCATATAATATAAGATATACAATAAGTATAAATATATATTTAAGTTAGAAATAATTTTCATTCACTAAATATGTTTTTTCAAAAGTAAGTATAAATTATAAAATAATTTTACACACACATCGAATTTTATATATAAAAATATAAACGTATGTATAAGTATGATGTAAATGGAATTAGATTGATTTTCAAAATTAAATACCAAATAAGATCCAATAATAGAAACTTCTGATTTTCTTTTTCAATTCTCAATTTGTTTGGATATCAATTTATTTTACTTTTTGGTTTTCTAAAATATATTCGTTTTATTAAATTGAATAGGTTAGACCACTTTAACGTATTGTATGGCAAAAAAAAAAATCACTACAACATATTGGGGTTCGCGTAACGGCACTTTAGATAGCGGTTAAGAGAAATCGCTTTTAAAAATATGTATTACATAACGATTAGGCACAAACCGCTCTCTAAAGTGACTTTTAATAGCAGTTGAGTAGGAACCGCTATCTAAAGTAAGATATAATAGCGGTTGTTCAATAACCGCTATCTAATGTCTTGCCTTTTAATAGCAGTTGACACGTGAAACCGCTATCATAACTTTAGATAGCGGTTACACGGTTGAACCGCTATAAGAAATGTAGTTTAGATAGCGGTCATTTATTGAACTGCTATCTAAAGTCCTAATTTTTAAAACCCTAAACCCCTTTCTTTAACCTCGCGCTCTCTCTGCACTGTCTCTGCACTCTCTTTGCACTCTCTCATAATCCTCCATTCTTTCGTTGCTCTCGCCTTTTCCTTTCGCACCATCATTCGGACTCTCACACATAACGGGTGAGTCAATTTCTTCTCTCTTTTTTCCTTCACTTTCAATTACTTCGCTTTTTATCATTATAGAATATTCCGTTATGTTCTTCATTCGGTGGATGATTGGTACAGAGAGTGGATCTGCATCAAAACCCCCTTTTTTTCAATGTTTCTTGTAAACTCCCACTGTTTATTTGATTTTGGTGGTTTATTTTATGTTTCCGATTAAGCTTTAGTTCTAGACTAGTGAAAATTTAATTGATTCTGCATGTATTTCGCGTGAGCTGTTGCCCTAGGTTTAAGGATTCAAGATTTGAGATGATACCTTATTAAAAGTTTTTAATCAAAATGCGAAAGAGTCCCACATCAGGGACTTTGTTTGTGATGCTTTGGGTATGTGGTTATAAAAGAAACCACATACCCCTTCATTCTTAGGCAATAGTCAAAAAAACTTTTTGAATTATGGATACACGAATACAAATTCAATACGTAATTTGAATATTCAAAGAATCTTATTTCAGAATCTTATTTTTTAGTTTTTAAATCCCATTTTTTTACCAAGTTCAATATTCATAAGATTAGTAAATATCACTTTAGATAGCGGTTCCACATGAACCGCTATCTAAAATATAGTTTTAATAGCGGTTCCACACTAACCGCTATTATATCTTATTTTTTAATAGCGGTTAGTTAACCGCTATCTAAAGTCAGACACTATCATAACACCTCATTTAATAGCGTTTTTAACTGCTATTATAAGCTATGCGAAACCGCTATCTAAAGACTATTCTGTTGTAGTGAATATTTATATATAATATGTTTGAATTATATCATTATGTATTTATTATATAAATTTACTTTCCCTTTCATTTTATTTCCACCTCTTTTTTTCTTCGTCTTAGCCCTCTCTTAGTTTCAAATGACATCATTATTTTTTTTTATATATATATATATTTTAATTTTCTATCTCTATATTTTTTTTTTCTTCACAACAAAAGATATAATGAAATGGAAAGTTATACAAAGATTAAATTCTAAAATAAATACTTAAAAAAAAGTTGTTTAACTGAGTTTTTATTTTCTAAAATATTTTTAGGAAACAAGTTATAATTAATTTGATACAATGTGGTTATTATTTAAAATGTCTAATATCTTAGAAAAAAATTAATAAGTTATTTAGATAGATGTATTATATTTCAGATAAAATAATATGATAATAAATAATATGACTAAGTTTATGTTTTGTTTTTCTTCAAATGTTTAACATGTTCACTTACAACAAATTTTTATTATTACTAGTTTTACACAAGAGTATAAAATGTCACTTCTAACTTATATTTTTTTGAGTTGAGAATCGAGTATACAATTTCACTCTTACCAAAATATAAGAATTGAAATAGAGATTTATATAGAAATCAACTCTTAAAAAATATATAAATCAATACAATATTTCTATCAATAAGATAATTTCTCAAAAAAAATGTAAAAATGCTTCTTTTACAAAAACATTAAGTGAAAACTGATTTTTAAATCAACAAGACAATAACACTATAAGAAAAATTCATATTTTCCATAAATCAAATTTGTGAATAACATTTAAAATCCGAAGAAATATAATTTTTCCCATGAATTTTCTACCATCATAATCTATCGGCAAAAGACTAATAAAAAATTATTTTTTGAATTTTATTTTCGTGGGAAGTTTTCCCCTCGGAATAAGATATGGAACAAAAATAAATGTCTCCAAATTTTGAATACAAAAGATGAACTGATACCTCACTGACTACAAGTAGTCTATTATATAGACGTCTTTTTTCCTTTCCACCAATAAGTGTCACCCAACATCCTGTCCTAAGCTTCTCCTCCTCAATAGGGTTTAGGGAGTCCATTTTGAACCACCAACATATGATGAAACACCAAACCTACCATCAATAAGTTTAACTTAAAAATGTTGTTGTAATACATAGAAACTTACATAAATATATTACATATTACAAATAAAGCATATTATTAATATTAGAAACTTACATAATTTCTCTTAAATCTATTATCAACAAATTCACTAATATTTTTTTTTATATGTATTTTCTCAAAGAGTTCATAAATAAATGAAATTTGACTAATTTTCTTTAAATGGAAACAAGAAATTACAAATAAACATATACATATCATATATTGTTAATTTATTAGTAAAAAAAATTAATTTTATAATGTATATATCATGCAAATAGCATGCTTATGCATGCTAATGGAGCTACTAGTGTGCATAAACCCATTCATATCAAATTGCCTATTTTTCTTGAAGTTACATTCTAATGGGCTAACAAATTGTTCCATATACTTTCTTCAATACACATCGGTCGTTTATTAATATTTTGAGCTTTCATGAACATCTTAAAAAATATATAAGATGCTTTTGAGTTGAAATTCTTTATTTGATTTTCATCCCCATGTTCCATTTTACATGTTGTATGAGGAATAAATGGTTTAAATATTTATGCTAAATATTAAATATCAATAGGTTATTAATAAACTAAAATTGAAGTCATAGTTGAAATAAATTAAAAATACCTTAAATTATTGGAAGAATATCTCCTTATCTTCCTTTAGAATTTCTCTCCAAGTAAGCCAAGACTTTTGGTACTATTGCTTAATGATCAATGTGATAGCTTTTGCTATAATCTTATATGGATGTAACTTAAAAGATATAAAAAAAGTCATGAAATTTTGAAAGTCATTTAATTTGATATATAAAAGTGAGAAAATAATTAACATTCTAAAAAATACATATCCTCTACCAGTGGGTTGAATATTATATGAAGATCGTTAAGTAGAAAATTGGTCATGTATGATTTAAAAAATGTTATCAACATCTTGAAGAGGAGTATTGTTAGCTATAATGGATAGGGATGATGTAGGTGTAATAATTAGGGCTTATGTGGATGCAATAACGGGGTATGATGTGTATGTTGTAACTAGAGATGGTTTGAAAGTAATAATGGGTGTGGTATCTTAGGATGGTGTGAGTGTAAGGAATGATATAGGTATAAGGGATGGTGCGAGTGTAAGAGATTGTATAAGTGTAGAACATAGGGTTAATGATAGGTATAGGACATACTATTTTCTCTTCTTTGTTATCCCTTTTTAGAAATTGAAAATATATATTTAAGTAAACATTATATATTTATATAAACAAATTTTTATTATTTTCATACTAGTAATATATATTAGTAAATATTAAAAATAGTAAGTAATGCAAAAAAATATCCTAATTCTCTTCAAAAATATAAATTTTATAATATTTTCAAATTCTTTTTTATCATTTTCTATTATTTTTTCATTCACTTATTGGTTTGATAATTCAATATGAGAGATAATTAGTTTTTCTTGTAAATCCTACCATTCAAATATACTTTTCAACTTAATGATTTCATCCACATGGCCCATTTCATCTTTTTGATTGGCTTCATTCATTAAAACCAATGTAGGACGTAACAATTTTCCAGTTTTTTTGAAACAATTGTGTGTCGTACGCAACTTCACCTTTATATAATTTAACATAAAGACTTGTGTATAATTTTTTGTGACACATTTGACTGTCGAAAACTTTTCGATATTTCCATCATTCAATAGTTAATTATCTAGTGGTTGTAGAGATATTTTAAGACATCGATGAAGAGTAGTTTGGGTCTAATAGTTTTAGACATTATTCATAACTAACTGGGGTATAACAAATCCGTCGAAAGTGTGAGAAGAAAAAGAAAAAAAAAAAGTTGAAATAAAGGGAAAAATCAAAATACTTTTGATGCTTATTTAACCATGCGTTAATTTCATTTTCATTTTACCTATTGATTTTTAATTTACAAAACTATAGTTCTTTTATATAAAATTTAAAAAATAAAAGTATTAAAATGATGAATAAGAATTCTATAGCATCGATAATTATATATTATTAAGTTATACGTCTAAGTTTTGCGTTTATTACCCAACAAAAATATCATAATTTTGACTAAAAGAGTTATCAATACTAATAATATTAATAATATAATAATGACTATTATATAGATTATGTTTCTATACTTCAATAAAATATCTAGAAAATAATTTTTTAAACTGAATATTTAAAGAACGCTTATATTCTTTTCTAAATAAAAATAATCTTTAATTGCTTTAATTTGATTTCTAGGTCGAATTTAAGTAAAAGCTATTTTATAAGACACACTAACATATTGCAAGCAAATGATAAAGGAGGGCATAGGCTAGGGTGACGTTGGTATTTTGCAAATGGTTAGATGAGTTGGGTAACATGTTTGATGAATGGAATACCAAAGCAAGTTTTTTTGTTGGTATATATGTTATGAAATGTTGAATGGTATTAGATTCTACGCTAAATTGCATCCTTGCATGAAGAGTGAAACTGGTACATGGGAAGCATATGTATGAAAACAAAAACTAACACGTAAGGAACGCATTACTAGAAAATTATTATTTTATATCTTCAAATTTACATCGGTTATTAGGTAAACTGATGTAAATATGAACATATTTACATAAGTTCTTATAAGAACCGACGTAAATGTGCTTATTAACCTATTTCGCGTACTGTCCTCTCATTTCACATTCGAACTCTCTCGCTCTCAAGTAACACTGCTCTTCCATCAGTGGTGCTCTTTGTTTCGTGTTCTCTGTTTCGTGTTCTTTCTCCTCCATGGTAGGTTTTTTTTCTTCTTTGTTGGGTGCTCAACGCCATCTCTATTTTGCTGCCTCTTGGGATCTTGTTTGATAAGGGGGTTTGTGATCAAATATGACACTTAGATTTCTTTGGCGTTCTTGGTTCTTGATGGTAGTGTGTTGGCTTCTTCTTGTAATGCTTTATTGATTTCTTTTACAAAAATCTTGCTTCTGCCCTCTATCTTCGTCTCTCTTGTATTCATGGTAGTTTTTTTTTTTTTTTTGTTGGGTGCTCAACGTCATCTCTATTTTGTTGCTTTCTTAGGATCTGTACGAGTTGAAAAGCGCCCAAGCCCTAACGATAAAGACGACGGTGGAGAAGATGAAGCGACAGTTCAACAACTATGGGAAACAGGGACTGCTGTGCGCGGGGTTATTTTAGGGTTTGGTGCCAGATTTACATCGGTTTTAAAATAACCGATGTAAATTTGTTGCTAGATTTACATCGATTATTTTAGAACCGATGTAAATTTAAAAACAAATTTACATCAACCTTATTTACATCGGTTCCAAAACCGATGTAAATAACCTTTAAGAACCGATGTAAATCTTCATTTTTCTAGTAGTGACGTCTCCATGTAAAAGAAAAAGAGAGGCAAAGAGAAGAGAGATAAAAATCTATGCTATATTATTATGTATGTAGAAGTAATTACAAAGAGATATAGATACACTAAGAGAAGGAGGAAGAGAACCGTTATAGAAATAGAAAACAGTTGTAACAATACAAAGGATAGAAAAACAGGGATGAGTAGGGGTGAACAGTACCAGAATGGGAACGGTGGGATAACAGGCTTCTATCAATCCCCCTCAAGCTGGAAATGTTTGTTTAACATTCCTACCTTGTGACAAAAGAAATTGAAGGTGCTAGGAAGAAGCGATTTGGTAAGAATGTCTACAGTTTGAAGAGTTGAATTAATAGGAAGTAATTTGATCAACCCTTTGTTAACTTTTCCACGAATAATTTGGCAATCAATATCAATGTGTTTTGTGCGCTCGTAGAAGATTTCATTTGAAGCAATTTGAATGACAGATTGATTGTCACAATAGATGATAGCTGGGGATGTAAGAGTAACATGAAGCTCTTGAAGGAGATGTTCGAGCCATTGGATCTCACAAGTAGTTGCAGCTAGGGCACGATACTCAACCTCAATAAGCTTTTGGAAACGGTAGCCTATTTCTTCGATCGTCAAGAACTTATAGATTCAGTGATGAAGATGGAGTAGCTAGTGACGAATTTTCGAGTTTCAGGGCAGGTGACCTAGTCAAAATTGCTGAACGCTTTAAGTTGAGTGATATTATTGCTTGTGAAGAAAATCTCATGACCGGGAGCCGTCTTTAAGTAATGAAAGATGTGAAAGGCAGCATGACGATGAGCAATAGTTGGTGAAGAGACAAATTGGCTCAAATGATTCACAACATAAGTGATGTCTGGATGCGTGTTGGTATAATATCATCCACATACAACAGAATGTAAGTCATAGATGTACCTTAACAATAAATGAAGAGAGAATGATTAAAAGTACTGTGGAGAAAACCAAGAGTAGACACATAATCTGCAAATCGCTTATACCAAGCTCAAGTGTCTTGTTTGAACCCATATAAAGATTTCTTCAATAAGCATACATGATTCGAATGGTCCGGGTCACGAAAACCCATAGGCTATGCATGTACACAGTCTCTTTGAGTTCACCATGCAAGAAGGCATTTTTCACATGAAGTTGGTGAATGGGCCATGTAACACCCTTAATTTTAGATATAAATTTTATTTGTGTGTTAAAATAATAATAATAATAATAGGAATTATTATTATTTTGGTTTAAAAAAAAAAAGAAAGAAAGAAGAAAAGAAAAAGGAGAAAAGAATAAGAAAAAGGAAAAAGAAAAACATAAACCGCCTCAACTATATTATAAAAAAAAAAAAAACCACAAAACTTCTTCTTCTTTTTGTTTTCTCTCTCCTGCACCTGCACCACCGCCATTCTTCTTCTCCTCTTCCATTTCTTCTTTCTCTTCTTCAATCTACCCCATTTTCTACATTTCTTCTCGAATCAAGGTAATTTTATTCAAATCTTAACTTCCAATTTCATTATTACCGTTTCAAATATTAGATTAACAATAAATTTCTTGATTTAGGAAGGATTGAATGTTAGAGTTTTCCAAACTTCTCTGTTCTTGATCTTTTTGCGTTTTTGGGATAAGGGGAGTTGATTTCTTGCTTTAATCTTCTATATATGGTATTGTATATATTGTTTCGCATTTAAAATGACATAATTTCCGAAGGTGGTGAGTTACACCACCATAAACTGAGAGAAAATGGAAGAACAACGTTCACTGGACTGAATCCGCTGAGCGAATTGAAGAAATCTGGATTTTAAATCTGCTCAGCAGATTTAAGAAAAAAATTAAAAAAAAATTAAAATTTTTCTTAATTAATTTTGTAGCCCCATTTCTTCTATTTTTACCCTTAGAGTCAGTTTTCTTTTTATTAATTTTCTATGATAATAATAATTATTGAATTAATATGACTTTGTTATATGCTGTAGAGCTAATATTAACTCAACGTAATTAAATATAATAATATGATTGATCATGAATGAGAGAACGATGTTTGATGTTATGAGTAAGAAAATGATTTAGATGGCTATCAAAAAAATATTTTATGATGAGAGTTTGGAACTACCTAAAGGTAGAGAAACTGTAAGAATTTGTAGATTTATGCCATCTAAAGTCATTAATTTTCATGTGGATAAGCTACAAAGATACACTAGGGTATAGTTCAGGAAGGTTTGATAACCTAGGGGAATGAGAGTGTGGCGGAGTGGTTCATGCCGTGATGTACACAGTGTGCAATGGGAACTACCACATGCCTCACACTCCATTACCCGACTGAACCGCTACCTATACTTTTTGCCAAAGGGGCTTGCGCGCACACGCTGTATTCGTGGGGCGTATTTCCAACCGGCGGCTATCCACACTGGCGTAAGGCCAATGTCACCTGGGTGGTGGGGTTGACAGTGTTATTTTGGGATCCCACGGTACCTCGAGTATCGAAACTAATGTGATCACAGTATGAATGATGATGTGAGTGAGGTATATGATCGACGTAGGAGAGAATTTAAATAATGATGTTGTGATAGGATGACAAAACTTATTGGATAATGTTAGGAAATAGACTACTAAAAATTTTTATTAAGGTATAATTTTTAATTACATAGATAATTTCTTTTATTTAGATATTCATTTTCATGATTGTTAAACATAAATATTTTATATTTGTTGAGAGAATATGGTGAGGAAGAAACTCACCCTTACAACCAATTTTTTAGGAAATTATGTGAGGAGGTTCGTGAGATACTCATCTATTAAATGAGAATTTGATTGGTAGGACAATCTTGCTTCTTCTTGTTGATGGGGAACATGCTCTGAGTATAGAAATTTATATTATTATATATGTATGAATAAAAACTTTTATACTCTAACTTAATGATATATTTGTTAAATAATAAGAGTAAATGTGATTATTTTGTGGTTTCGAAAGATAGGTTCCTTAACCATAGTATTATTCTATAATGTTTAGATATTATTGTAAATAGTTTATTCCTCAGAAATAATTAAGTTATATTGGAAATTATACAGATTTACCTTATTTCCTTGAAATGAGTAAGTAAAATATTTAGTTCCTAAAATTATAATATAATTTGACGCCATATAATTATTTTATGAATAATACTCAACTTATTTTTAGCATTTATTATTTAACTCTAAATTTATTATTTATAGATTTTAGTTTAGCATTTATCAATCATATTTAAGTCGAGTTAAATAACTATTAAATATTTTCTTTTATCAAATAAATCTTTTACATCTATTTTATTTTAAGTTGACCATTGACTATGAAAAAAAAATCTTCAAATATTATTTGCTTGTTTTATTATTTAAAGAAAATTATAATATTAATAATAATGATTTGAGGAGTTACATTAGTGGTATCAGAACAGTTCATCCTAACAAGACTAGGGTGTGGACTTAGTCATTGTTTGCGTTGTGTATTTCTATATTCTTGTAAAAAAAAGAATATAAATTGAATATTGTTTGTATGATTTATTTGGTAATCATAGTGATAATTTGTGTACTAATTGTTTTATCTTTGTGTTCTCTGTGGTTAGAAGGAATAATTGAAAATGTAAGTTATGAATTTGTCTGAAACTGAGGCATTAGTTTCATATTATCACTATTAGGAATTTAAGCAGTTTAACTGCTGACCTTGGTGTGAATGATTTTAGTACTTGGAAAATTTAATATATGATTAAAATGTTGGACCAATTGGATTTGTCGACTTTTGCAAAACATTATATGATACGGTTGAGTGTAATGATGACTTGGAGTGAGACCATATTGAATCCCAAATAAAGAAAAAGTTTTAGCTCAATGAAAGTTGAGAGGAGCATAATGGTTTTGACTTTGTACCCTAGAACGTGAAGGTTTGTGAATCCTTATAAGGTATCATTTACTAAGATTTAAGAGGGATTTTGATTTTGAAGTATAGATATAGGAAATATTGAGTGTAGGCTATGATATTATGGGATGTAATAGAATAGGGACCACATGACAGTATTGGGTTAGATACTTGACAAGAAAGAATAATGATTATCTACTTAAGATGTGTTAGAGAATTCTTTTTGAGCAATAAGTACTCGATAGTTAGACATCATGACCTACATAACAGAAAAATGAAGGACTAGGATTTCTTCCTCCATTTAGCACATTTTGATACAAAAGTTCAAAGAGAGAATAAACAAGATCAATATTAGGTTGTACTCCCACCTGACTAGATTCTAAAAAAAAAATAAAATTCTCATGGTCCAAAAATTGTTGTTGTTCGTTATTGTAAATTGTATGTCCTTCCATAACTACTATTCATCATTGGATTCTTCTCTCTATCCTTGTATAAATTTCGAAACAAGTTGTTTATTGATGAATCTTATGCCTCAAAATGTTTTCCTATCATTTTTGCATTCGAGCAGAATGAAAGTCTTCAGGAAAGAATGAATTTTGATAGAGTTGTGAGGGTGCACACTCAGGACTTAGTCAAGATGATTTTCCTTTCTGATGATAGACTTCTTTGAAATTATTGTCTCAATTCTGTTGTCAGCTCTATTCCATGTCCTTAAAAGTTACCAGTCATCATGAATTTAGTTATAAAAGACTTATGAAAACTTTTAGAAGATTGAAGTTTGATTTGAAGAAGGAGAATTAGCATGTGATTTAGATACCGTCAAGTTCAAGTGATGAGAGAGGATATTCAAATATTATTTTACGGATCTACTCTAGATATAATGAGTATTTAGTTATGCCGTTAGAGGAAAACTAATATCAACATTTAGAGAATGGATAATATGCATGGACTATAAGAAAAGTATTTTTCGACATTTGGATAAATCATACAAATTTTAATAAGATATTTTCAAGTATTCTAAGAGTAAAAAGGAATATAAACAATCATTAAAAAGTAGGAGTGAAGTCTAAAAGGGAAGTAAGACTATGTCCAACTTCTTAAGTGTTAAGTTTAGTTTGGTAAGTGGAATTGTGGATGTAAAGGGTTAAATGGAAATATTACAATAAAGGATGAGGTAATTAAGCATCAGACAATAATTATTATGTATATTAGGATAAGATTTTCTTAGTTAAATTAAGAAATATAGAAAATTATTAAGAAGATTTCCTTAGTAGGTATTGACATAGATTAAGTTGAATTAAAGAGGAACAAGAATTTAGTTGGAGTAAGGAAAGTGAGCCAAATTTTCAAGGATTTTAGAAAAGATTGACATGAGTATATGTTTTCAAGATCAATAAAGGAAATTAGAATTTTATTGAGATATACCGAGGTAAGAACTAAGATGTATCTTAATGCAAATTAGAAAGAATATTCTTGAGTACCTAGGAGAATGAGACTATATAGTAACTTACCTAACATATGACATGGAATTAATAGATTGGCATTGATGTCAAAGTTTAGAGATACTCTATTTATAAGATGAGATTAAGAGAGATCAACCGTCTTAATTAATCAAAAGAAGGTAACGAAGGCATGGTAGGTGAAATTTTAAGGATTTTAACCTCAAGATTACATTACGGTAGTATAGAGATTACTAGACATTCTAAGTATAAAACTTTAAAATATGTCACAAGGTTAGCGAAGGAATGATGAATGATAAAATAATTTAGAAACCTTGGAATTTGGTGGCAATTTATTAAGGACAGATACATGAAAAGTGTGATTCAACAAAAGAAGGAAGTAAGGATTGGAAAATTTTACAATAGTACAGACCAGTTAAGTTGAGAGATGAAATATATATAGGTGTATATTCTTCGGGTGGAAGAAATGTAAAGGTTTAAAGGGGGTTGAAGTATTTTATGATAAGGGGGGATTGATAAAACTAAAGAAGATGGTAGTAACACATCAACAAGTAATTAATGTTAAAGGTAAAGTATTGGAGAAATATGAGAGGATGAAAAAAAAAAAATTTAGCTTAGGAGAAGGTTCAAAATTACAATAGTAAGTGGGATACAATATTTAGAAAATCATTATAGTAGTGAGTGACAAAACAAGAGAGAACGAGATAGTATTGTATTATAATCACTAAGGATTTTAGGTACGACGTACCATACAGTGAATGAGGAATAAAGATGAAGTAAAGGAAGAAGAAGAATTGGATGTCAATATAAGAATTGTGACTTAGGAAATGAAATGGCTATAAAGTATTACTCATTTGAAGTAGTGTTGTTTACATGAATCATAACGAATCCAAGAAAGAAGTTAGAAGTTTATTTTGATATGTCGAAAGAGGAACTAAGATATATTGATTGTAGAACTAAGAGGTGATCATGAGTATCTAGGAAACTGAGATTATGTGGATCAAATTACTTGACCTACTATTTTTGGACTAGCAATAACAATCCATTTATTTGAGATTTAGGGATACCATTATGAAGAATGATATTTAATGTATTCAGTGATTATAGAAAGTTTAAAGTACTTATCCAATCAGAGTAGCGCAACAAAAGCGTGGTTAACAAGAATTCTAAGATTTAAGTAATTATGTCACTCTGGTAAAATAAATATTACAATGAATGCGTGGAGTAGAAAGTCATTTCAGGTCCTAGTTGTGGAAGTAAACAAGTGGTGATTAATAAGAATAGTTTAGAAATTTGAGATTACTAGTGAAAGTGCAACAAGAAGACAAATATTTTAAGAATAAAAGGTGGTATAAAGGAAAAAGATAAGGGTCTATGATTTTATCTTCATAAAAATAAGATTCGTCGAGTTTGGAAGTACAATGTGCATTCCTCATATAAAAGAATGGAAGAAAATAATAATAAAGGAAGAACATAAAGGAAGGATAAGTTATTATTCAGAACATAGAAAGATATGATAGGTGAGACCTTTAAAATAATTTTGTGGTGTAAGGATGGAAAAGGATATAGAAAAACTATAACAAACTACTTAGCTTGTCATAAAACCAAAGTCGGAGACACTCTTAGAGAATTGTAATCTTTAGAAATCTTCAATTGGAGATGTGGTGATATCTTTGATGAATTTCATTTTAAACTTATCAGGGATAAAAACACAATTATGATATGGTTTAGATGACTATAATCAAATTGATAAAGATGACTTATTTTTTGAGGTATAAGTTTGGAAAATTGGCAAGTTACGTAACGAGGTTTTAAGAGTATAACAAATTTTGTAAGTATTATAAAGGGAGAAATTCAAAAACCGTGGTGATGATAGGGAGAACATGAGATTGAAACCTACAGGATAAGATGAGACTGCGATCAAATCTCTTTTGTTGCCAATGAATTTCGAGGACAAAATTCCTAAAAGGGTGGGAGAGTTGTAACACCCTTAATTTTAGATATAAATTTTATTTGTGTGTTAATAATAATAATAATAATAGGAATTATTATTATTTTGGTTTAAAAAAAAAAGAAAGAAAGAAGAAAAAAAAAAGAGGAAAAGAAAAAGAAAAAAGGAAAAAAAGAAAAGAAAAACATAAAACGCCTCAACTATATTATAAAAAAAAAAACCACAAAACTTTTTCTTCTTTTCGTTTTCTCTCTCATGCACCTACACCACCGCCATTCTTCTTCTCCTCCTCCATTTCTTCTTTCTCTTCTTCAATCTACCCCATTTTCTACATTTCTTCTCAAATCAAGGTAATTTTACTCAAATCTTAACTTCCAATTTCATTATTACCGTTTCAAATATTAGATTAACGATAAATTTCTTGATTTAGGAAGGATTGAATGTTAGAGTTTTCCAAACTTCTCTATTTTTGATCTTTTTGCGTTTTTGAGGTAAGGGGATTTGATTTCTTGCTTTAATCTTCTATATATGGTATTGTATATATTGTTTCGCATTTAAAATGGCATAATTTTCGAAGGTGGTGAGTTACACCACCACAAACTAAGAGAAAATCGAAGAACATCGTTCACTAGACCGAATCCGCTAAGCGGATTGGAAATTCACTGAGCGAATCGAAGAAATCTGGATTTTAAATCCGCTCAACAGATTTAAAAAAAAAATTTTAAAAAATTAAAATTTTTCTTAATTAATTTTGTAACCCCATTTCTTCTATTTTTACCCTTAGAGTCAGTTTTCTTTTTATTAATTTTCTACTATAATAATTATTGAATTAATATGACTCTGTTATATGCTGTAGAGCTAATATTAACTCAACGTAATTAAATATAATAATATGATTGATCATGAATAAGAGAACGATGCTTAATGCTATGAAGTAAGAAAATGATTTAGATAGCTATCAAAAGAATATTTTATGATGAGAGTTTGGAACTACCTAAAGGGTAGAGAAACTGCGAGAATTTGTAGATTTATGCCATCTAAAGTCATTAATTTCCATGTGGATAAGCTACAGAGATACACTAGGGTATAGTTCAGGAAAATTTGATAACCTGGGGGAATGAGAGTGTGGCGGAATGGTCCATACCGTGATGTACACAATATGCAATGAGAACTACCGCGGGCCTCACACTCCATTACCCGACTGAATCGCTACCTATACTTTTTGCCAAAGGGGCTTGTGCGCACATGCTGTATACGTTGGGCGTATTGCCAACCGGCGGCTATCCACACCGACGTAAGGCCAATGTCACCTGGGTGGTGGGGTTGGCAGTGTTATTTTGGGATTCCACGGTACCTCGAGTATCGAAACTAATGTTATCACAGTATGAATGATGATGTGAGTGAGGTATATGATCGACGTAGGAGAGAATTTAAATAATGATGTTGTGATAGGATGACAAAACTTATTGGATAATGTTAGGAAATGGATTACTAAAGAATTTTATTAAGGTATAATTTTTAATTACATGGATCATTTCTTTTATTTAGATATTCATTTTCATGATTGTTAAATATAAATATTTTATATTTGTTGGAAGAATATGGTGAGGAAGAAATTACCCTTACAACCAATTTTTCAGGAAATTATGTAAGGAGGTTCGTGAGATACTCATCTCTTAGATGAGAATTTGATTGGTAGGATAATCCTGCTTCTTCTTGTTGATGGGGAACATGCTCTAAGTATAGAAATTTATATTATTATATATGTATGAATAAAACCTTTTATACACTAACTTGATGATATATTTGTTAAATAATAAGAGTAAATGTGATTATTTTGTGGTTTCGAAAGATAGGTTCCTTAACCATAGTATTATTCTATAATGTTTAGATATTATTGTAAATAGTTTATTCCTCATAAATAATTAAGTTATTGTGGAAATTATACAGATTTACCTTATTTCCTTGAAATGAGTAAGTAAAATATTTAGTTCCTAATATTATAATATAATTTGACGCCATATAATTATTTTATGAATAATACTCAACTTATTTCTAACATTTATTATTTAATTCTAAATTTATTATTTATAGATTTTAGTTTAGCATTTATCAATCATATTTAAGTCGAGTTAAATAACTATTAAATATTTCCTTTTATCAAATAAATCTTTTACATCTATTTTATTTAAGTTGACCATTGACTATGAAAAAAAAAATCTTCAAATATTATTTGCTTGTTTTATTATTTAAAGAAAATTATAATATTAATAATAATAATTTGAGGTGTTACAGGCTATGCTTTAGAGAGAGCTAAATTGAGTGTCATGCAAATAGTTGCCGATTTGACAATTGGAATAAACATGTTGAATTTTGCCATCACCTACAAGACAGACCTTATGCCTCTCAAACACACCATTAGAGTTTTCTTATTGAGTAAAAATCCACATAGACCAAATTACATTAACATTAGGTGGGCGAGGTACCAACTCTCACGTCTCATTTTTAATAAGAGTATTAAACTCATCATTCATGGCCAACTTCCAATTCGGGTCACGAAGGGCAGAAATAAGGCTATGCGACAAGGGGTATTTAGTGACACTAGTATGAAGGTTGAACCGTTGTTTGGGTTTGAAAATCCCATGCTGGCTATGTGTCACAAGTTTGGGATTGGGTTGAGAGGGAGGTGACTATGTAAGCACTATGCTAGGTGAGATATTAAGATCGTTGTTTGGTGATAATATAGGGGAGTTGGTGGGAGGTGTAGGTGAGTTAGTAGGAGGTAGAATGGGAGATTCATGTTGGTTTGGTTAGTGTAGGCCTATCTGTGAGGTCAAATGGTGGATCACATAGAGGGAGGGGCCAACATCTAGAAACTCAAAAGTTTGAGGTTGGGGACTGTGTAGCTTAGCAAACGGGATTTGTGTTTTTATCAAAAGTGACATGACAACTTATAATGATTTTTCGAGAGGACAAATCATAGCACTTGTATTCACGATGATTAGATTGGTACCCGAGAAAGACACATAGGGAGGACCAGGGTTGAAGCTTGTGTATACTACTAGTGGGGAAAAGAGGATAACATAAACACCAAAAAATTCGAAGATGAGAGTAGGATAGGTCCTTATGATAAAGAACTCGAAGAGGTGATTGATAGGCAAATTTTTTACTTGGAAGAATGTTACGAAGATAGGTTGCCATGTGCAAAGCATGATGCCAAAATGAAGTGGGTATGGATGCATGGATAAAAAGTGTATGAATCAGGTTATTTATGGTACAAATTTTTCTCTCAACTTTCCCATTTTGTATGTTGTATAAGTATAAGAAAAGCAAAAAATCAACCCATTTAGTTTACAAAATTCCCGAAATGGTCCATTATCAAATTCTCCACCATTATCACATTGAATGTTCTTTATGTCATGTTCAAATTGACTACGGATGAAAGCTCGAAAAGATAGGAATGTGGAAAAGACCTGATAATTTTTAGCTAAAGGAAATGTCCACAAGAAATTAGGGTAATCATCTAAAAATAAAACATAATATCGGTGACATGAAGAACTTAAAACAGGAGATGTCTAAATATCACTATGTATAATATCAAAAGGCATACCACTGCAAGAATTAGAAGAAACAAATGGTAACTTAATATGTTTTTTGAGAGCACAAGAATTGCAAATATGAGAACTACGTGTTTGACTACACGTAATAAATTTATTGAGTCGAAGGAAGTCAAGCACAGGAGCACCCGGATGACCCAAGTGATCATGCTATAATGATGGTGTGAGAATAAAAAACATAAATGGTGAAATAGTTTGATTGGTTGTGGTTGGAAAAAGATACAAGTCAGGCGATTGTCACATCTCATGAGATGCATCCCTATTTGTAAATCATTCACAGAAAAATTAAAAGGGCCAAATTCAAAAGAAACAAAGTTATCAATTATAAATTTTTGAACCAACACTAGATTTTAGTTAACTTGAGGAAAATGAAGGACAATATTTAAGAGGAGGGGAGGATTCAGGTTAGATAAATTTGTGTGAGCATAACTATGAATTGGAATAGAATTACCATTACTAACTAGAATACCACGAGTATTGCTCAAATTAACATAGGATGAGATACTACCTTGTTTAGATGTCATGTGGGAGGTTGTACTGGTGTCCATGTACCAGTTTGCATCTGGAGGACTAATCCCAAGAGTTTGTATCGCTACTTCAATATTCGTTGTTGTAGGTGGAGTCACTACTACTGTGTAGGCTTGTTGTGGTTTTGATCCAAGGATGCTTGGCTGGCATTGTTGGGCTGGCGAAAAAATAGGCCTTGCCAAGGGTGAGGTGGGGTATGGGCATGGGACACAAGCCTATGGCATCCATTTCTATTTTCGCTATCCAATAGCCCACTGTTGGCTGTATTATTGTTGTCCAATATTAGTACGATTGGTCTATTGCTGCCAACCTCCATTGCGACTGCTCTTGGTGCCACCACGCCCACCACTATGTTTGCCATTGTAATTGCAGTTGTAGCCCTTTTTATCACTATGATTATGGCGATTTTGATGGGTATGTCTGGGGGAGAATGAGAGTTTACATTGACGTGAGCCACCATGGCAGCTCCTATGCTAATTGCGACCTTCTTTGTGAGCCCAATTTCTTCTAAAGTGAGCATAGAGGGGGCTTGAAAAAATGGGGGAAGCGGATTGCTTTGATGAATAAGCGTGGCAACCCCATTATAAGCCTCGATGAGGCCAACTACCATTTGAAGAACTAGGTGACTATTTAAGACTGGAGTGTCAACGTTCTTGAGTTGATTTGACAATTCCTTCAACTATTGATAGTACACAAAAGCATTGGGGAAATCTTCCATGTTGGTATGAGAGAATTCTTGCTCAAGAGCAATAGCTTGAGAATGTTGATTATCTTGAAATATATCTCGTAGTCGATTCCATGCCTCCATTGTTGTGGAATCAAGTTCAATTATAGTCTGCAACAAGTCATGAGAGATTGTTGCATAGATCCATTGAAGGACCACAACATCAAGGGTAGACCATAGTTCCTTATCATCATCGGTTTTTGGCTCCTTCTCCTTGTCTTTTTCCAATGGGATAATGTGGTGGAGGACCTTGTGAGAGCGGGCAAGAATCTTAAACAATTTAGCCCATGTTGCATATTGGATGTAATCCATCTCCAAGGTGATGGAGATATGGTTCTTGATGTTCGAGACAACAAGAGCTGGATGAAACTTGTAAGAATTAGTCATGTTGGTTGACAAGAGGAAAGAAGATGGCAGGTAGGAAGAGAAGAAGAGAAGGCAAGGTGCGGCGAAATTAGGAAGAACGAACCCTAAACAATTGATACCATAAAAGAATATAATTTTGTAACATTTCATTATCATAATCATGCTTATATACAATTATTAAAAGAGATCCTAAGCTATAATCAAGGAATCAAATTACTGACAATATTATGATGAGAGATCCTAGGCTATACATTCATAAGGTCATTATTATAATAATATATTAAATATAAAAACAGATATTAACATGTATCCTAACAATAAATATATAATTCCAACATCCCTCTCAAACTCATGATGCATTAGCATGAAGTATTGAGAGTTTATGAATCAAAAAATAGAAATGTTTAATAAAGTGAGATTTTTGTAAATAAATCAACAATTTGTATAGATGAAGAAATGAAAGGCAATGTAATGGTTTCATGTTGAAGATGATGACGAATGAAATGATAATCAATTTCAATATGCTTCGTGCGTTCATGAAAGACGAAGTTATAATAAATTTGAATAGCACTCTTATAATTACAATACATAGGAGTTGGTTCAAAAAGAGAAACACCCATGTAAAAAAGAAGTCATTGTAACCAAACAACTTTAGTAATGGTTAGATCCATAACACGATATTTAGCTTCACTAGAAGAATGAAAAATAATATCTTGTTTCTTACTCTTCCAAGATATAAGAGACTCTCCTAGAAAAATGTAAAAACATGTAATAGACTTACGATCAGTAAGGTCACCAGCCCAATTAGTATCAGCATAAGCATGCAATTTCAAGGAAGATGAAGAGAGAAAGAAAAAACGCTTAAACTGAGTACCCCGAAGATATCTAAGAATGCGTAGAACAATTGCCTAATGTACTATAGTAGGAGGAATAACAAACTAACTAACAACATGTACAACATAAACAATATCAAGATGAATAATTGTTAAATATACTAGATTGACAACTATAGTACAAAACATAGTGGGATCAATTAGAGGGACACCATTAGAAGAAGTAATTTCACATTGAGCTCAATAGGGGTGTTAGATGTATGAGTATAAAAAAGATGAGCCTGTTATAGAATAATGCCAATATACTTAGATTGATAGAGAAGATAACCTCTATGAGAATATGCAACTTCAATGCCCATAAAATAATGAAAAGGTCCCAAATCTTTCATTTCAAATTGTTTTGTCAACTATAATTTTAACTTCACAATTTCATCCACATCATCTTTGGTAATTATAATGTCATCAAAATGTAAGCAGAGAATAATACGACTAAAAAAAGTAGTCTTCAAAAACAAAAGTAGAATCATAATCACCAAACCAAATCCAAGATAAGTAATAATTTTGAAGAACTTTTGAAACCAAGCCTAGGAAGTTTGCTTGAGACCATAAAGAGCCTTTTTTAACTTACACACCTCCCTTGAATTATGAGAAACACCTAGAGGAGGTATCATATATACTTTCTCTCTCAAATCACCATTTAAGAAAGCATTCTTAACATCCATCTAAAAAATATCCCACTAACAAATAAAGGTAACAACAATAAGAGTGTAATGGTAGTCATCTTAGCAACTAAGCAAAGATTTGTGCATAATCCAAACCATATTCTTGAAAGAATCCTTTAGTAACTAGATGAGCTTTATAACACTCAATAGACCCATCTGACTTTGTTTTGATTTTTTAGACAAATCGAGAGCCAATGGCTTGTTTACTTAGAGGAAGAGATACCAAATCCCAAGTAGTTGTCTTATATAAAGCATAAAGTTCCTCTTGCATAGCCTGTTGCCAAAATGGATCAAGAACAATCTCTTGATAGGAAGATGATTTAAACAAACTATGAATTGTGATTAAGAAAGAAACAAAGGAAGAAGAATGAAAAGAATAAGCAAAACCTGGTGATTGAGTGGACTTACGAATAGGTGAAGGATAATAAGGAGGTGAAAGATGAACAATCATAAGAGGTCTTTTGGAAGCCAGGGGGACAGCTTGAGTTGTAGTAATACAAGTATCATTCCTGCAAACAATTTCAAGATTATTTATAACATCATTTTCATATTTGGAAAAAGGATTAATATAAGTGAGGTAAGACCTTGTAGGGTTGTGAGAAGACTCTAATATAGTATAGAATAGAATGTACTCAAGGAAAATAATATGATGAGAAACATAGAGTTTGTAGTTATCATAAAAACGATAACCTTTTTACCATCTTTGTAACCAAAAGAAACACTTGTTGTAGAATGGGAGGATTACTACATTATAGTTGTGGATGAAGAACAAACCAAGTAGAGGACAAACCTTTTAAGAAAGAGTAATAGGAATATAATCATACAACTTTTGAAAGAGAGACATACTTGAGATAAGGAAGATGAAATTCGATTAATAATATAGGCAGCAGTAAGAACAACTTTACCCTAAAATTCAATAAGAACTTAAGTAAACAATAAAAGAGAACGAGTAGTTTCAAGAATGTAGCGATATTTTCTTTTAGCAACTTCATGTTGTTGAGGAGTATCAATACAATAAGTTTGATAAATAGTATCATCGAAGGTAAGTAGTTCACAATTTATTAGAAGTGTACTCACCACCCAAATCACAACGAAAGCACTTAATAACAACATTATATTGGATTTTAACTAAAGCACGAAACATAATATATACATTAAAAAACTCAGAACGATGTTTCATAAGATAAATTCAACAATAACAAGTATAATAATCAATAAATAAGACATAATAACAAGATCCACCTTTGGTAGGAACTAGTGATGGATCTCATACATACGAATGAATTAAGTCAAAGGTGCATGAGAGGTAGAAAAACTTTTGGTAAAAGGTAAAACAGTAAATGTAGCAAGTTTACAACCACAAAAATAAAAAATATCACTCATTTGTTACTTGTCCAAAATTTCAGTAGAGATTAAGTAGTTTAACCTAGAGAAAGAAACATGTCCAAGGTGAGAATGTCATAAATAAAAACTAGATGATGCTTAATTCAATTGAAAAGATGATAAATCAATAGTGGAAGTTGTAACAGTTGGAACTTTCATCTCGTTCAACATATAAAGTCCCCACAATCTATGATTTGTCCCAATCAATGTCCCGAATTGAGGATCCTACACATAAGAATTAGTGAAAGAAAACAAAACTGAATAATCTGATTCACATAATTGATGAACATAGATAAGATTCAAAGTGAGATTAGGAATATAGTAAACATTTAAAAGAGACAACGTAGATGTAGAGACAAATCTAATACCTACTATTGGCATTGAGGAGTCATCAACAGTCATAACAAATATAGTAAGGCATGATTTAAGGATACAAAAAACTTAGGATCATATGACATGTGATGTGAGGCACTAAAATCAAGGATTCATAAAGAAGGGGACATACCTCAAGAGTTCAAAGAAGGTAAACCTTTTAAGGATGAGGCAAACATCACATGTGATTGAGTAGAAAGAAATTATTGAAACTTTTCTACATGATCAACTACTTGAGAAGTGGTATTAGAAGTGGATGAATGCTCAACAGGAAAAGTAATAACAACATGTGAAAATGAACTTTTAAAATATTTTGGATTTGATTGATTGGAAGAAGATTTTCATGGAGGTAATTATTGAGACTTCAATAATTTTACCCATGAAATATTTTCCATAGATTTTTTTTGTGGAAAAAAATTAATTACCTATTGAATATTTCCCACAGATTTATTTTTATGAAAAATTTTCATAAATTTGTTTGTGGGAAATTTCCCATGGATTTTTTGTGAAAAATAATTTCATAATATCCTTTTACCTACAAATTTATGGTGATGAGAAGTTTGTGGTAAATTTGTGAGAAAAAGTGTATTTTCCACTGATTTTAAGTATTACTCACAAACTTGTTTCATGAGAAATATGATTTGTTTTGTAGTATTGGACATTGTGCTTTTCAATAACCCTTTTCTTTACAATAACTAAATTTATCATGACTAATTTTTTCTTAAAATTTAGTTTTATTAAATAAAGCAACAAAGACTAATGGAAGAGTTGAGAGAATTCTTTTATCAAAAAAAAGATTGGACTTAAATTGAATTTTTTCAGCCAATAATTCATTAACAAGTGCATCAACACTAGGGAGAGGATATCATCCCATGAATTCCTTCGAAATTATCTGAAAGGGCTATAAAACATTGAATAAAGCGTTTTTGCTCTAAAAAATCAATATACACTTTAAGAACTTACAATTCAACATTTCATTAAAAGTCAATTGATCCCATAAATTAGGTATAGCATAATAAAATTCTTGAATGCTAATATTAGTCTACTTAAGAACTTGAATATCAACTTTCAAGTGATATTGTTTTGCAAAATTAAAATGTACATGTAACTTTTTCAAATGATCCCAAACATCTTTAGCCAAATAATATTTTGCAAGGTAAATTTCTTTTAATTGTGAAACATAATTATTAATTCAAGTAATGACTTTTGAATTATTTACCTCAACACAATGTCATATTCTCTTTCCTTTTTTAGAAATTTTTTCATCACATAATAATTTTGCTCACTTAATTGAATACCAATAAAATGGAAAGTATCTTCCTTTTCACCAGCTATATCTAACTACATAATACATAATAGAATAACAAGGATCAACCAATAAAAAATAATATAATAAAAAGAAATTACTAAATTATTGAACCAAATTACTTAATAGAACAAAACTTATAATGAAACAAAACTTAACACGATAAAATCAAGTTAAATTATAAATAATGTTAAAAGAGATTATATTATCTTACAACAATTTTAATCACAAACCAAACTCTAAATATTATGATAATATAAAAATAAGAAGAAAAAACATAAAAAAAAATATAATTCTTAATATATATATATATATATATATATATATATATAAAACCTTAAAAAAAATATAATAAGATATAAATAAAATAAAATATAAATAATATAAATAATATAAAAATTAAATTACCTTAACTAATAAATATATAATATTTTAACAATTTTTTTTATCTATTACGTTATATAATAATCACATTTATAATTCATAATTTAAATTATTTAATCCATTTTATATAACTCAAAATAAAAATAATTATATTATTTTCTTCTTAAACAAAATTAAACATAAATTATAATTCAATTTTAAATATTAATTTTTGAATTATTTCATTTTCACCCTCTTTTCACCTTTCATTCGTTATTTGTTTCTGCAACAAGAATCATTATTGTGGCTCAATAATTCACCCCTTTGGGAACCGATAAAACAACTCAAATCTTAAGGATCTTAAAAAGGAAAGGATCTTAAAAAGGAAATTATGATTACTTAAAGGAAAATTTTATTTAATATTTTCCTTTACTGAATAAGTGGGTATGGGGCGATTGCAGTCCCACCTGTGTATGCATTCGACGACACAACATTGATGATGTGTTGTGTCTTTTTATACGATCAAGATTTTATTATTACTTTCATCTTTTATTTGGTTGCAATGATAAAAGTAATACATATAATTGAATGGAGGAAAAAAATAATTAAAAAAAAAGTGTAATCTATTTTTTAACATCTTATCTATTTTTATCCGTTTCTCTATCACCCATAATTTTATTTATTTTTCTTCAATAGAATATTTCTAATTTTCATTTCATTTATACACTATTTTAATTATTTAAAAACACAACAAACCTACTAAAGTCTCGTTCTAAAACCAGACTTCTTCATTTAAAAATAAACCTAATAAGAATACTGAAAAAATAATACTACTGAATTATTGGTATGTACAATACTGACAAAGTATTTATATTTTTTATATCAGTTCTCTTGATTTACTATGTTTGTTTTACAACTGACATAGATTTAACTAATATAAAATATTTGAATTTTTTATGTTGATTTTCAAATAATTAACATAGTGAATTCTTGATATAACTAACATAATAAATGAACACTATTCCAGATTCTCAGTTCTTAGGCATGGATGCTTTTACCTCCGAGTTTATTATCATTTCAGAGTCATCTTAAACTTCCTCTTCGTCACCGCCAATAAAGATTCCGTTAAGCAACACAAGTTCATAAAATCAATTTTTTCAATTTTTAACAATACAATACGTAAACTAGAGACACCCTTTAGACATTAAGTATTGTTCTACGAATGCTTCACGTTTAGTATAAATAATGTGTTGAGCAAAATTTTTTACACAAATTACAAGCGTTTAGTCGTATGTTTGGTATAAGTATATTGTATTCAATCATGTTTTGGATTTTACCTAAATATTTAAAAAAATATGGATATTCATGTATTATTGTTCTTAATAATAATAAAAATAAAAAGAAAATAAAATATATATTTTTTTAAATTTAGTATAAAAAATATTATCGAACTCTAACTCATTTTCAAAACTGATTTAAGAGGTGATGTTTACAATTAGGACTTCTCAAATCATGTAAAAGACCCAATCTAGGCTAATAACCTGCTAATTAAGGTTCAGTGTCCAATTTAGACTTAACAATCTTATTAACCTGGTTCCGATACCATTTAAAAAGTAATTATCAAAGTCTAACTCATCCCAAAACCGGTTCAGGAAGTGAGGTTTACATTTCACTAATTATATAGTATAGTTCGGTCTCATTTTTAATTAATATGGGATATTCCAATATTTAGGAATTAAAATCAAAATTAACTTAAATTTTAGAAACTAAACATATAATTAATTTTTTTATCTTAAAAAAATTAGTATATTAATTAATTAATTTAAAATGATCAAAATTTTAATTGTTATAATCATTATAAAAAATATTTTATATTTATAACCTTATGTATGCAGAAGAATAGGAGTTCTTACTTTATTAGATGAAAATCCGGTATTGCGAAAAGACGAATCCAACACTCAAACAAACACTGTAGACACATTTAAACACATCAAAAATAATATTTAATATATATTTCAAACATGCAATCACAGATTTCACAAAAAATGCCTAGATCTCTAACTTTCCTTACATTGTTTCTACATCCAACTATGGAATCCTTTCACAACAACACAAATATGTTACCTTGGCTCCCAACTAGTTCTCCCAACTTCTAAACACAAGCCCAAGCGCATCATAACTAGCCCCTACACGGCTCAAACGCAAGGGAGAATTGTAACCCCAAACCCAGTCATAAACCCTAATGAAAAAGAGGAAACTTTGTACAAAAAACTTATCCAAAACAAATTTCAATCGGTAGGAATGGTTCTCATTCTCAAAAACTTTCCAATGACACGCTTGAGTCTAGGGGAAGATGAGGAAAATAGTAAAAAATCGTAAAGAAATATGAGAGACTTAGAGAAAAATGATTTTAGTGAGAGAGGGGGTTTTGGGAGAAAATGAAGAGTGAAAAACCTTGGATCTTTCTTAAACCCTTTCAAAACTTACCTGGTCGCATCATCTTTCATTAATTCAAATTACCCATTTCTTCAAAACTAATTTTCTTCTAAATTCTTACAAAAATAATATAAAAATATTTATTTCTTTATTAATTTTATTTATTAGTATAACATATTAGTATATATATAATTTACAAATATAAAATATAGATATATTTTTTTTTCTATCACTAATTGGTTTAATATTTTACAATATTTTATTTTAATATTAAAATATTAAAAAATTCAAACTCAATTTTAGAAATATTTAAAAAAAAATTATATTTATTTTTTTAAAATAAAAATAATAATATTAATAGAATAATTCTAATATTAATTTAAATTCAAGCAAAACATTAATAAACCTATTTAATAATTTTAGTTTAAAATTATAAAATATTAATTATAAAAATATTAATATTAATAGTTTGATATTTAATTTTTTAAAATTAAAATTATTTTTTAATTAATAAAATAGAATTATAAATTTGAATTATATTATTATTATATAAATATATATTTTTATTTGAATTTATAATATATATATATATATATATATATTAATTAGCTTAACATCCTCACTTAAAATCTTTTCCCCCCCCCTATATTGAGAAAAAGTATGTGGGGGTGGTGATCCGAGTTGTAGCGTATCAAAGTGTTGCGGTCCAAACCACTTCAATCAAGAAGCATTCTTTAAAAAAGAAGAATGGGGGTGGCGATCCGAGTGGTCGCGTATCTAAGTGTTGCACTCCAAACCACTTCTATCTTTTCTTCTTTATGTATTAATTTAATCTTTACTCATCATTGTATTAATTCTCTTTCTCTTTTATTTATCTATTAATTTAATCTTTACTCATCATTGTATTAATTCTCTTCCTCTTTTCTTATGTATTAATTTAATCTTTACTCATCATTGTTGTCTATCTGTCCAACCAAACAAAAACATTAAACTAATATTAAAATCTTTAGTTATAAAACAACACATCATATCATCAATCTATTCTTCTTTTATGCATAAAAAAGGCAATATTGCTCCATACTCACCAACGTGCTTCTGTCTGAAGGTATTATTTATGTTATATCAATTAAGATGAAACTTTGTGTAAAGGAAAATATTCACTAAACATTTAACAAAACTTTAAAGATGAGTCTAGATGTATTACATATTTAGAGATCTAATTAACTATTTTTCCTCTATGCTTTTACATGTATCTTTCTAATTAAAAAAGGTATAGAAAGGTTAATTATAGAAAATAGAAAATTTAGTCTAAGGAAGAATACCTTCAATATACGAATCCAATTTTATTTATATTTTTCTAATCATTAAGATATCATGTTTAAGGGAAAGACGATTCTCATATTACACATCTTCTCAATATTAAAGAAAAATTAATTTAATAATTTGATATCAAAATTTGAGAAATATGTGTTACAAAATATTAAATAATAAGTACTTAAATTTTATAAGAAAACTTTTATAACTTAATTTATGTAAATAAACTAATTTTAAGTTACAAAAGAATTTTGTTTATTTTTTATTTTAGATGTCCAATTATATTAAAAAGGTGGATGTTTGGAATGAGGGTATATTTGAATAGTGTGTGGTTTTGTTAGCTATTGCAATGGAGGAATCCTAGAAAAGTTAGGTTATAATATATGATGTTATTTAATTTATTTTCATACATCACCTGCTTCTGTTTCACACAATCTTTGTTGGATGCTATGATTTATAGATATTTTAATATTATATAAAAAGATAATGATATAGTTTTATTAAAATAATAATGATACAAAGTATAGAGAATGGTCTATTTTATTAATTGAATAATATGTCAAAAAATGTCAAATGAAAATGATTGATTTAGAACGTGACAATTACGTGGATGAGTCAGAGACATTGATTTTGTTGCCAACTGCATTTGAGTCTTCCTCCAATATTGGAGTTCTTTAGAGAAATTATTTTTTCTGAAAAATATAATAAACATATGCTGTTATATATGTTCTTAGTGAAGCTTTCACTCTCTATTTTTTTTTTAAATTGATATTTGTACCAACTAAGATCACATTAAGACACACTTATCTCTAATTAAATATGTAAATTAATATAATTTTATAAGATTTATTTTATTCCTCAAATCCAACAAAACTATCAGTTTGTTTGAAAATATTATTATACTAATTCATTTAAGTTAACAATTATCAATGATTGATATTAGAAAATATTTAATAATTTATATATATATATATATATATATTATGTTCAAGAAATTATTTTTTAAAATATTATTATTAAATAAATTTATATAATATTATAAGTTTTTTGAAATTTTTTATATAAAGAACCTTCTTTTTTATAATAATTATTTTAAGAATTAAATATATTTTTGGTTTCTATATTTATCTTAAAAAATATTTTTTATCTTCATTTTTTATAAAAAATATATATTTTTAATTATTTTATCAATTTTATGATAAAAATAAATATGACTAAATATTATATTTAGATATAAATAATGATTAAAATTATATTTAATTTTTTATTAAATTATTTAAAATAAAAAACTATCACTAAATTTAGGTATAAAAATTAATATTATATATTAAAAATTTATTAAATTGAGTTGATCTATCAAAAATGTAAAAGTAAAAAATAACTTTGGAAATAAATATAAGAAAAAAAACATATTTAACCTTTATTTTAAATTTAAATTTTTTAATTATTCTTTATAAATGATGTGGCATACTCAGAGGTATAAAATATTAAATATAGTTTCCTATATTTATTAAGAAATTAAAAAATGAATATAGTTTATTAAATTTATAATAATATTTATATATGTTTAAGAAATTTGTATTTATATAAATTTTTTTATTAATTATTTGAATTTATATTAGCAATTTTTGAAATAATGAAAACAAAAATTATGTATGCTTACTAATTGGAAAAAAAAAATTTATTCGAATGAAAAAAAATATAATGGTGTATAAATTTTTTTAATGAAAAAAATTATTTATCAATTAAAATAGTGTAAGATGATATGATTTTATAAAAAATAAAAATAAAAAATCGTTGAAGTTCAAGTTATATTCATAAAATTTGTTTTTTCAGATACAACTTATTCATATTATTTTTTTTTTTAAATTTACCTACACTGATAATTTATAAAATAAATTATACTAATTTGATGCAGAAGTCTTTAATAATGCTAAAATTTTTCTTTAGTATTCTTAGTTTTTATGTATTAAAAAATAAGAATGGTAAAAATGAAGGAAATGATTGATTTGGAGAATTATTTGTACACTGTTTTAGAGTTCCAAAATACAACTCACTAACTTTTCTGGTGTCAGGGATGATAACCCTCTGTCATACCTTTGCCGATCAACTTTCCTACTTTAATGTGTAAAATTTTAATTAAAAACAAATACTCTGGATTTTAGCTACAACTTTTTTCTTTTGAAATAAAAAAAATACTATTATCTCCTTTTTTTTATTTTAAATAAGTAATTTTTCACAAACTATCTTTTTCATCCTTTTATTTTATTTTCTAGATGAACATATACTTTAAAAAATTCAATCCATTTTCATTTTCATTTTACTCAATTTTATTTTATTCAATCTACTTTTTTTTCACTTTATTTCCTTTTTATCATTTCCCTTTTCATTCATTCTTCTTTACAATCTTTTTCTCGCAACTTAAAAAATGGTTAAATGAACTTTGAAAAATGAGAAATTAAATTAATCTTTTTTCCTTAAAAAATATCAAATTGAATCTAATAAAAAAAAAAAAAATCAATAAGTTTACCTTTTATCTAATTCTCCTATTTTCTTTATCATAAGTGTATAAAAAGATAGTTACCTTTCTATCACTACGATTAAAATAATTAATTATTATATAATTAATTGTGCCATTTTTCTGTCTTATTATATTTATTTTAAATGAAGTAGAGATGATTTAAAAACGCGACTTTAGTAGTTTTTTTTAAAATAATAATTAAAGTAGTGCATAAAATCACGATTTTATATTTTCAAAATGTCATAAAAAAATATTAAGTTTTGAGAAAATTTTAGTAAAGTATAATGGATAAGTTATAAAATAAAACTGAAATTATTCTGTTGAAGAAAAATAAATAAATTTATGAGTGATAAAGCAACGGATAAAAGTAGATAAAATATAATAAAATAGATACCATTAAAATTCCTCTTTCAAATATATGTTTTAATTTTATTTTTACTTATTCTCTCGATAAATTAATAATAAAATATTTATTTATTTATGTCTGTAAAATTAATCGATAAATTCTTATAAAAATATAAGATTAATAAAATAATGTAGTTAGAAATCGATTGAGTATTGGATAAAATGTTATTGATTAATCGATTACAAAAAAACTATGTTTTCAAAATCTAAATAAAGATGACTTTGAGTTAAATTAATTGATAATTAGAATAATTCATAATAAAAAAAAAAAAAAAAAAGAAACACTTACGAGTATTCACAACAAAAATCGAAAAGGAAGTTATGATAAGGACGTGTATAGTTCACGATTATAGTTTTATATTTAGTAATTCAGTATTATTACATTGTTTTAAATCCTAATTATAATTTTAATAGTTCTACATTCATTTGCATCTTTTGGTTAGATTACATTAACTATTTTTAATTTCTTTCAAACATCAATTTTTTCTTTGCATTTGTATATATTATTGAACTAAGTTTCACATTTTTTTTTGGATTAATATTTAAGATCATTTTCCAATCACATTAAAGGAGAAATTTAAAAACTTTGAAAAACACTTACAACTTGTGCTTCTTCATCAAATTGACGCCAGGGATGTATGAACCAAAGTTCATTTAATTTTGTTTTCACATTATACATATTCATTGTAGTTAATAGAACTTTTTCACTTTTCTTTCTGCATTTTTCTTTATTGTACTAACCTGTTTTGTGACCTCTCTATTAAAAAAAATCCTCAAACCAAGTCAATGAATGACCAGATCATTAAAAAAAGAGTTGATTTTCTTTGATCTTGAGATATCAAAAACTTGTTTTCTCTTAAATTTTTTTGAAAAGTTCTATTGATTACTCTCTATTAAAAGAATCCTCAAACCAAGTCAATGAATGACCAGATCATTAAAGAAAGAGTTGATTTCCTTTGATCTTGAGATATCAAAAACTTGTATTCTCTTAATTTTTTTTTAAAAGTTCTATTAATCAATGAATGATTATAACAAATTTTAATTACTCAAGATTTTATATGAGTACATAAATTTTACTCCTGACTAAACACTTAACTCCACTTGA
Organism: Macrotyloma uniflorum; assembly: GCA_016859785.1. Taxonomy (NCBI): domain Eukaryota; kingdom Viridiplantae; phylum Streptophyta; class Magnoliopsida; order Fabales; family Fabaceae; genus Macrotyloma; species Macrotyloma uniflorum. The sequence continues at coordinate 1,300,595 of BDMB01000052.1, forward strand.
TTTAAGAAATGAGTACACAATATCATTTTTGCCAAAATACAAGAATTGAAAAAAGATTTATATAAGAATCAACTTTTAAAGAGAGGATATAAATCAATACAATGTTTTCTATTAATGAGAAATTTTTTTAAGGAAGAATATGCAAGTAAATATTTCTCACAAAATCGTTCAATTGAAAATTGATTTCAAATAATCAAAACAACAAGAACTCTAAGAAAGATCATAATGTATTTACTTGAATAGCATTTTGTTTCCTTCGTAATTTTGTTATTTCTGCATGCAAAGCTTCATCTAATTTATAACTTTTCTAAAAAGTTAACTATTACTCAGAATAACCTTGTAGCTATATTTTTGTCTAACAAAGCAATTTTTTTTAGTATGTTTTCTCTTTGTACGGAATGAGACATCAACAAGTATTTGAGAAGTAGTTTCCTTCTGTAGTAGATGTAACATCCTAATTTAAAAAAAAATAATAATAATAATAATATAATAGACGAATATATATATATATATATATATATATTTTGTATGATTTAATTAGTTGATTAAATAAAATATTTTATTTAGGGAAATCATATAAACAGAAAATATTAGGTGGAGGATTTTCTGTGAATCAGTTACTAACAAAAACCCGACTCTACGGGTATAAATAGGCGTCAGACCCTCTCTACTTTTTCATTCCAAATTTTTCTAACATTGGGAAAGTTCTCAAAGGAGACGACTAGGGGCGGGGCATGAGGAGTTAGGAGCATAACGTCTCCAGGCGTCACGGAGCGCAACATCTCTAGGCATCGCGGGACTTAGCATACAAGACGTCTTTATTCGAGGTAAGAGGGGGAGTGGGGAATGTCTCGCATACGGGATGCATATGAGGATTTTGGGTAGAGAGGCAACCCCTAAGCCTCATAGGATTGTTTATTTTGAGGCAACCATAAGTCCTCAATATGAATTTGAGGGAATTATCCTATATTTATAAAAGTTGTTGTTTTTATTACAAGTTGTTGTCCTTGTGTATATATAAACAAGGTATATAGGTTGAAAACCAGTTGTTAACATCCCTTCGTTTGAAGGTCTAAGATGCATTCTGGTATAACAACGCCACGTACCACTTTTCTTACTCATAGTTTTCTTCTTTTACAACAACATTTAAATATAACTGGAAATACTGGTTGAAATGTGATAAAAAGTTATAATTAAACTATTTAGTTATGTGATGTGTGATTTGGTGATGTATTGTGATTATAATTGGATTGTGAAATGTGATATTGTGAAAATTTCAGTAGAGTATTGAGAGACTCATGAGTTATTGCGTTGTTTGCGAGTTTGTGGTGTGTTTTGAGAAGTCTAAGCGATGGCTTAGTAGTGTGAAAATCCAAGTTATTCTTGGTCATTTGTGAAGTCTAAGCAGAGGCTTAGCAGCGTTAAAATCCAAGTTATGCTTGGTCATTCGAGATGTGTTATGCATTTGTGTGTTGCATTTGTGTGATCATATTTCATTCATTCATTCATACTTTTGTTGGGGGTAGATGCGATCTATGAAGGAGGGTCTTTATGGTCTTCTACCTTGACCTTGGGGATTTTAGAGCAGGGAACCCCTCATTTGAAAGTTGAAATGAGGGGCCACCACGGCCGGCTATACTATCCCGACTGGCTCTTGTTAAACTCGTTCTAGTGAGAGTGGATTGATAGGGTCCTTAGATCCGGTCTATGTCCTCCTGGACTACTCATTCGCGTTTGCGTTGCGATGGTACCACATGCATTTAGAGATAAGAGCATAAGAGCATTAAAGCATTTGAGTTTGTGACTGAGTGTGTATTGATGTGTGTGATGTGTGTGATTACTCTACCTATTTTTCTTATATGTACCTAACATATGTGAGATATATTCCTCACTCTTCTATTTGTGTGGTTGGTGTTTTTTTTGGGTTAAATATTCTTTTAGGTGAATGTGTCGGTGAGGAGAACAAAGAGGAGTTGACTGATGAAGCTTAAATTTCTATACCTTGATGTTTGGGATGCTCTGATTAGGGGTGACGTCGGGACATGAAGAAATTCTTCTTTTACCTTGAAGAAATTAATTTAAAGTTTTTTTTTTGTTACGAACTTATAAAGGCTATTTTAATGCCTAATAATATTTTGTTCGATTTTCCGCCTCTGAAAAGAGTTATTACGGTTACTGGAGTAATAGCGTGTAGTGTGAGAGTGCATGCCTAGGAAAGTTCTGGCTAGGAAAGATTTGGTATTTAAGAGTGTCCGTTAGTGACCCACCTCTCTTTCCTGGGAACTCACTGGGTGTACCGATTCACTATCTACCGTCGTTGTTCTAGTAAGCAATATGACTCAGAGTAAGAGTTTTATTTTGAAATTGTATTTCCTTGTTTTCATAATTCATCTTTATAAGATGAATATATTTGAATTCTTTTACTTTTATCTTTTGTCAATTTATATTTATTAATTGATAACGTTTTGGGGTAGAAGGGTGTTACAGTAGAGACTAAGTAAAATTTTATATAACTGATACCATATGATTAACAACATCCGAGTCGTGGCCGAAAGGTACTCGGCCTCGTCATCGTACCACATCAGCAAAGTCAAGCTTCACCAAGCCCAATAACTTGGGCATAACAAGCTACGGCCCGTAAGATAAGTATGTGAATTTAGATTCACTAAATCTACCAAATCTCTTAGTTAAGATCTACTAAGGTAATTTGTTACTAAATTATACTATAAATAAGTGGTATCTATCAGGTATAATCAATCTATCTCTAATCACATACTAAACCCAACTTATATTATTTCACTGACTTAAGCGTCAGAGTGCAATCGCAAATACACCCCCTTGTGTGGTTTGAAGGATTCACGAGTAGTAGGCAACATCAAGGAAGATCAAATATTTTCTATAGGTACTCAGTCCTTATAAGTACATTTTGGCGTCTACTGTGGGGCCGAGATACTTTCGAGACAATGACTTTAATAAGGAACACCATCAACTAAGAAGAATCGAGGAGGCCGATTGAGATCTCCTCTTTTGATGAAAGACGCTTTCTTGACAATAGGTTACTTCCTCACATGAAACCTTATCAAACTGTCAACTCACAAAAACTATCGTACTCTCAGCATTGAACTCCGCCAAGACATCCCTCTCCACATTAGCAACCACCACGAGTGATCCCTCTCAATATAAAAAAATAACCTACTTGGTTGAGGAAGCTTTACTCAACCATGAATGATCTCTCACTTGAGAACAATAAGTAACCTACTCGACTGAGGAAGTTTCACTCAACCAAGAGTGATCCCTCTTAAGAACAATAAGAAATCTACTTGAGCGACGAAGCTTCACTCAACCACATCTAATCCCTCTTGGGAATAATAAGCAACCTACCCAGCCAAGGAAGCTTCACTAAATCACGAGTGATCCCTCCCAAGATCAATAAGCAACCTACCCAATTGAGGAAGCTTCACTCAATCACGAGTGATCCCACCTAGGAACAATAAGCAACCTACGCGGCTAAGGAAGCTTAACTCAACCACGAGTGATCTCTCCCGATATAAAAAAGCAACCTACTCAGCTAAGGAAGCTTAACTCAACCACGAGTGATCTCTTTCGGGATCAATAAGCAACTTATTCAGCGAAGGAACCTTCACTGAACCACGATTGATCTCTCCCAAGATCGAAACCAACCTACTCACTAAGGAAGCTTCTTTCAACCACAAATGATCCCTTCAGGTAAAAACAAGCATCTTGTTCAGCCAGGAAGCTTCACTCAACCATGAATGATCTCTTAGGGATTAATAAGCAATCTACTCCATCGAGGAAGCTTCAATCAACCATGAGTGATCCTCCATAGGGATAATAAGCAACCTGCATGGCCAAAAAAGGTTCACTCAACCACGAGTGATCACTCCCTAGATAAAAAAGCAACCTTCTTGACTGAGGAAGCTTCACTCAACCACAAGTGATCTCTCGAGATAAAAAAGTAACCTACTTGACAGAGAAAGCTTCACTCAACCACAAGTGATAGTCTCGAGATAAAAAAAATAACCTACACAACCAAGAAAAGTTCACTCAACCACGAGTGATCCCTCTCAAGAAAAATAAGCAACCTACTCGGTCGAGGAAGCTTCACTCAACCACAATTGATATATCTCGGGAGCAATAAGCAACCTACTTGACCAAGGAAGCTTCACTCAACCATGAGTGATCCCTCCCAATATAAAAAAGCAACCTACTTGGATGAGGAAACTTCACTCAACCACAAGTGATCCCTCCCATAACAATAAGCAACCTACTCGGCCAAGGAAGCTTCAGTCAACCACGAGTGATACCTCCCAGGAACAATAAGCAACTTACTCAACTAAGGAAGCTTCACTTAACCACAAGTGATCCCTTACAAGATAAAAAAGTAACCTACTAAACCTAGAAAGTTTCACTCAACCACGAGTGATCTCTCTCGAGATTAACTAGCAACTTACTCTCCTGAGGAAGCTTCACTCAACCACAAGTGATCCCTCCTTGGGACAAAAAGCAACCTACTCGGTCAAGGAAGGTTCACTCAACCACAAGTGATCACTCCAAAGAACAAAAAGCAACCTACTAGTGCGAGGAAACTTCACTCAACTACGAGTGATCCCTCCTTGGAATAATAACCAAGCTTATCAGGCAAGGAAGCATCACTCAACCAAGAGGGATCTCTCCCAAGGATAAAAAAAAGCAACCTACTCAGTAGAGGAAGCTTTTCTCAACCACAAGTGAACGTCTAGAGATAAAAAAAATAACCTTCTCGACCAAGAAAACTTCACTCAACCAATAGTGGTCCATCCCTAAAATAATAAGCAACCTATGCGACCGAGAAAGCTTCATTCAACCACGAGTGATCGCTCCCAAGGTCAATATGCAACCCACTCGGCCTAGGAAGCTTTACTCAACCACAAGATATTTCTCTCGAGATATAAAAGCAACCTACTCGGCCGTGGAAGCTTTAGTCAGCCATGAGTGGTCCATTTAGGGAATAATAAGCAACCTATTCGGTCAAGGAAGCTTCACTCAACCTCAAGTGGTCCCTTCTAGGTACAATAAGCAACCTACTTGGTCAAAGACATTTCACTCAACCACAATTGACCCTTCGTGATATAAAAAGGCAACCTACTTGACAAAGTAAGCACCACTCAACCACGAGTGATCCCTTCAAAGATTAAGCAACCTAGTCCATTGATGAAATCTCACTCAACCACGAGTAATCCAACTCAAGGACAATAAGCAACCTACTCGACCAAGGAAGCTTCACTCAACCACGAGTGATCCCTCTTGGGAATAACAAACAACCTACTTAGCTAAGGAAGTTTCACTTAACCATGAGTGATCCCTCACGAGATTAATAAGAAACCTACTTGATTGAAGAAACTTCACTCAACCATGAAGGATCCATCCCGGGGACTATAAGGAACCTACTTGGCCGATAAAGCTTCTCTCAACCACGAGTGGTCCTTCTTGAGATAAAACGCAACCTATTCGGTCGAGGAAACTTCACTCAACTACGAGTGATCCGTTTTGGGAAGAATGAGCGACCTATTTGGCCAAGAAAGCTTTACTCAACCACAAGTAATCTTCCCCAAGATAAAAAAGAAACCTACTTGGCCAAGAAAACTTCACTCAACCACGAGTGATCCCTCTCGAGATTAATAAGTAGCCTACTCGATCGAGGAAGATTCACTCAACCACGAGTGATCTATCTTGGGGACAATAAGCAACCTACTCAGCCGAAGAAGCTTCACTTAACCACGAGTGATCCGGTCATGAACAATAAGACACCTACTTGGTTGAGAAAGCTTCAACCAACCATGACTGAACCCTCTCAATAATACTAAGCAACCTACTCAGCCAAGGAAGCTTCACTCACACAAGAGATTCCTCTCGAGATAATAGAGCAACCTACTCAATTGAGGAAACTTTATTCAACCACGAGTGATCCCACCAGGATACAATAAGCAACTTACTTGGTCGAGGAAACTTCACTCAACAACGAGTGATCCCTCCCAAGAACAATAAGCAACCTACTCGGCTAAGGAAACTTCACTTAACAACGAGTGATCTCTCTAGATAGAAGGGAACCTACTTAACTAAGGAATCTTCACTCAACCACGAGTGATCCCTCCCGAGATAAAAAGAAACCTACTTGGCCAAGGAAGCTTCACTCAACCACGAGTGATTTTTCCCAAGATTAATAAGCAACCTACTTGATCGAGGAAGCTTCACTCAACAACGAGTGATCCATCCTGGGGACAATAAGCAACCTGCTCGACTGAGGAAGCCTCACTTAACCACGAGTGATTCGTCCAGAATAATAAGCAACCTACTCGGTTGAGGAAGTTTCAATCAATCACGAGTGAACCCTCTCCCGAATTTCACTTGTCAAGTTTTTCATGCTCAACTTGTCAATAATATTATAATGTGAGAACTCCTTGACCAATTTCATCAACTCCTTAGCATCATCCTTTTTAGGCATAGATGACTTAACATTTTCAACCAAAGAAAATCTCATCAAGTTTAATGTCAATCTGTTAGATCTTTCCTATGCATCATGAAGAGACTTTTTAACTTATGTACTAGTCTCAATAAGGATTGAGGGCTTTCATCCATTACCAATGCATATCTAAGTCCATCACACCTAGTTGAAACTGGATCATTTCATACCAATTAGCATAATTCAAACCATTGAACTTGATTAAACAATTTCCTAAAGCAATCATATTAGACATAGCTGCATACATTTAAACATATTCAAACATTAATGTTTTGAAACATTTAATGGATATTAACTTTAATCGTATCTAAAATTACCTTTGGTAAAATAATTATATTTTATATTCATAATGATGCTAACTAAATATACTGTAATGGGTAATAATTCATACCATTTTTGACATGCTTGACAACTTTGGTTAGACCTACATCCAACAAGTATGAAAATCATTATTAATTATAAACAACTGAATCACCTTTGTGTAATTCATGTAAGCCTTAAATTAATAATTTAAATTACCCAAATAATCAATTTTATACCATCATTTTTCTAATCTATCATAATTTAAATTTATAAATTTTTAAGAATTTAATCACTTTAGTGATTAAAATAACTCTTATGAATTTGCACAATTATCATTTTAAAGTATCATAATATATAAGTATAGTGGACCTATAATCCGTAGATCCCAAAATCTAACCTGACTTTAATACCAATTATTAGAGTATTTGTAACCTTAATTGTCACAAGAGATTTGGGATCAAGAATATTCAATAATCCATAAATATCTCTTTGATCAACAAATATTTTCTCTTCTCTAGCTTCTACTTGATGACTTTCCTGATAATATGGAAAAATGCCTTTAAAATTTTATCTGTAATGCCTTTTATTGTTTCTTTATTTTTAAAAATCATGTAACATTGTTTTGGAGAGAAACATAGTTTGTAACGAACATAACAATGTACCTATTTTGCATCTATAACGGAATAATTTCAAAACATCATAAAATATGAAACTTCCAAACACATAAAATATTCACTTTATCTAAATAAGGTTTATCACTTGAAAATAAAAGGTATTTACAAATCATAATAAATTGAAACTTACATAATTGTTCATTAGTATAAAATTAATTCTCTATTAACCAAAACTTGAAGCTACTACTTAGATTTTACTTGCATTTTATCTACTCTCGTGTCAAGACATGACTATCATAGTGTCAACAAAATCACAAATACAAATATCAACAGTAAGTTAATGTAAATAAAACCAATAAATAAATAAATATATATATATATATATACACACATATAATTCATAGATTCATCCTGAAAATCATTTATCTAAACATATTTAGGTATTCAAATAATTATAGTCATACTCAATCATATATATTCATTACACTCACTCATTCACATACACCAAATATCCTAAACAGACTCTTAAGAAAAATTATATGAAATTTTTAACCTATGAGGCTAATGCCTAAACATGTTTCCTTGGTTACCAAGACATAGACAAATCCTAAGAGTCTGTCTCACCACCAAATTTTGTTTCTTATTCCTTTTTTCTGGTACAAACATGTTAAGGTGATCCCATACATATACATACAAAAGAAATTATGACTCAATCTACCTAGTGATAAGTGCAGTTGGAACCTCCATCAACTTCTCACCACATGATACTCTTATCTATGTGACTAGAATACCATTAAACTCTAGATACCCCATCTAATATCTCTAAATTTTCATATGTACACTAAAGTTATATCAAATAATACATCGTGGTAACTATCTAGCTTACACACCCAAAAGCATAAAACCATTCCAAAAATTATACAATATATCGAACAAATCTCATTAGCATCAATCCATATCATTTCTATTTTCATTAACTCCTTACCATCACAGTTTCCTTAACATTATTGTCATCATCACAATTCTTTGGCACCATTGCCATTATGATACCTTGACACCATTGTCATCACAATACCTTGGCATCACAATACCTTGGCATCATTGTCATCACAATACCTTAGCACCATATATCTTTAATTTCCACAATTCTCGTGATCTCGGTGATAATTCACAAACATAATTCACATCATTATTACCAATATCATTTCATAATCCATCAAAAATCATAATACATATAAATCTCAACAGTTCAGTACAACTCAATTTCATATTATATTTCACAAATTTCATATTATATTGCACAAATTTCATAATATATAGAGTTCACAATTCAATCCTTAATAAATTTCAATTCATCATCCACTATATTATACAAGTATTTAACCTTACCACAATTTCATTTTCATAACATGAAATACCAAATTTCACAACACGTAATCAATAATTCAATTATATAACATTTATCTCACCATTTTCCATCATAATCTACATATATAAAATCTTTTAATTCAATTTAGAACATAAATACTTTTCCAAAAACAGTATATTTTCACTCAAGTGAAAATAATTCTGAGAACATTCCGTTCATCTTGACAGTATAACTTTTAATCACACAAAAATTCATATATTGAGTTATACACATTATTTTTGTATGAAATAAAAACCATTAATTAGCTAACATTCAAAGCTAAAACTTTGATGAAAATCGCTTTTCTAAATTTATAACTAAAACATGCCAAAGTGGGATCATAATGTCAAATTGAAATAACTTCTTGAAAACATGATCTTTAATCACTCAAAAAATTATATCTTAAGTTATACACTTTATTTTTGCATGAAAAAAAGTTATTAGTTAGCTAACATGAGATACAACTTTGATGAATATCACTGCAAGAAAAATACTTAATTAATTTCCCTAATCTCTAAAATGTTTTTTCCAAATTGGAATGAATAAAATATGCTTTATCTTATTCTAAATGAACCTAAATATAAAAGTATATATATTCTTAAGGATGTAAAACAAATTATTCTTAAACTCAATACAAAATTAATATTTTAAGTATTTTAATAAAATTATTATAAAATTAGAAAAACTTAAAATTTACTTAAAACAAAATTCTATTAAGATAAGATTAATCTACTCTAAACTAGAAAAATTAAAAAAATTAAACTATTTAAAATTTATCTCTTCAAAATTAGTGAATGCATGACCATCCAATTATTTAAAAAAAATATGATCCTTATATAATTTTAAACTAACTACTTAAACTTCTAATAATCTCAAAATTTAATATTAAAACCTTTTATTTAAATTAATTTAAAATTAAATTATTTATTAATTATAAAAATGAAAAGAGAGAAAAATAATCTTAACATATCTAAAATAATTTTTATATAGTTATAATCTAATAATCACTCATTATATATTTTATATTAAAATTATTTTATAAATTATTATTAAATTAAAATGATTTAACTAATTTGATGTATATATTATTGAATTATTATATATAAAATAAACAGATTCTCTTATACAATAAAGTTCAAGAATAAATCTTAATTTTTATTTTTTAAAAGAATCGTATATATATATATATATATAATATGTTTAAATAATATATTTTAATAATAGGTGTGTGCAATATTTTATTAGATTTAATCATAAACTAAAAATCTAAAATTAATTATTAATCCTATAAAAAATTTTACAATATATATATATATATATATATATATAAATTAAAACAAACTATTTTTACTAATCACACTTATAAAAAGAAATAACACATCTTAAATTTATACACAATTTTTCATTTACTTTAGAAAAACTAAAAAATGGTTTAAATACGACATTGATTTTATATAATTTTATATTTTAAAATATGACTAGCCTATTCATCTTAATAAAATTTATCTTACAGTTATCATTGCAACCAAATAAAAGATGAAAGTAATAATAAAGTCTTTATCTTATAAAAAGACACGACACAAAACATCATCAAAGTTGTGTCGTCTAATGCATAAACAGGTGGCACTGCAATCGCCCCATACCCACTTATTCAGTAAAGGAAAATATTAAATAAAAAATTCATTTTTAAGATTCTTATATTTGAGCTCTTTTGTCTGTTGTTAGGAAGGGGTCAATTATAGAACCACAGAATCAGCTGAAAATAAAACAACTCAAATGAGAATGAGAATGAGGTGAAAATGACAATTTATTTAGTGTCAAATAAATATTTAAAATTAAAATTTAATAATTTTTTTTAAAATTTAATAGCATGACATAATTTGGTTCATTTTGTGCACATTTAATATTTGTGTTATTTTAACTTTTTAAATATTTCACATACTCTTTATATATATATATATATATATATATTAAATGTTTAATTCACAGGGAATTAACAAGAACTTGTTATAATTTTTTATTCATTAAATTGAAACAATTTATAGTTAATCAAGTTTTTCTATTTTGAAAATTATATAAATATAGTCTTATTTTTATCTTGTTTTATATATTGTATTTAAAATTAAGAGACAATATCATAATATATGTTTGGAATAGTTTTTTTTATAAACTCTTCTAAAAAATTAAAAAGAATAAAATGAATTTTTAATAAATTAAAATCTGGTATGCATAAGGTAGAAATAATAATTTAAACAATTATGTACGAAAGATTTTACAAATTAATTTATCTAAATAAAAAAATCGCACTTATATTTTTTATTTCTTTTAAATACTTGTAAAAAATCTTATTCAAACATATAGATCAATAATAGGAAGATACATGTTTCGAATGAGGCTATATGGGAATGGTGTGTGGTTTTGGTTGGCTATTGGTTAGACTAAGCTTTAAATTTAATCTGCTAAAATAAAAAATAATTATTTTCTGTAAGCCATTTATTATAGGTATAGTAAGTATCACGTATTTAAATATTTTATCTCATATTAAATAAATTAAATTATATACTTTTCTAAATATTTTTGTTTTCTATTTCTCATATATTTTTACTTTGTTAAATAGTAGTACATTCAAATTTTATTGTCTGTCTTTTTTTGTCAATATTCTTTTTTTCTATTTCCATTTGCCTCTCCCTCTATATTTTATTTAATTAAATAACATGTACAAAATGGTAAATGCAAATCAATTAAACGATTGATTTGGAGTATTACAAGGAAGAGAGAGCCACTAATCTCTTTTACCCTTCTGTTCTCTATGAAAGATTGAACTAGTGTGTGAAGAGAACTTGACTAAGGTTTGAAATGGTATGAATAAGAAGTTAATGCAGCTAGTAATGGATATATTTATTTAATGAGATATCTTTATCTTCTGATTAAAAAAAATGAAGATTGAATTACTGCATGGAGGTAATGTTTTCTACAAGGGGTGAGGTTGGTCCACATTTTATAAACACGTAATAAAATGATTAATAATAACTAATTTAATGTATAAATATTTAAAAATATATAGTATATAAAATATAAGCTTATAAGTTTATTAAAATACTGGTACAAAATATGAAATATTGTCTATTTTATTTAACTAAATAGTATTTCCAAAATGCTAAACCAAAATCAACTAAACGATAGGTTTGGAGTATTACAAGAATGAGAGCCACTCATTTTTTTTACCTCTACTGTAATGAAGATTGAATTATTACATTTGAAATGCAGCATATGAAGGTGAAGTTTTGTTCCTGTGCTGAGGTTGGTTGATGAATATGTCTCTCCTTCAGTGAAAGTATACAAAAGGGGTTGGTTCATGCATGCATAATTGTATATCAATATTTATTTTATATTTTGTAGGGGTCCACATAAAGAAAGATATCCTAAAATGATGAAATAGCATAACATTCTGTGATACAATTTAATATTGATTTGTTATTTTTGTTGTGGACAAAGTTTCTTGCATAATAAAAGGGTGAGGAAAGAATGTTTTCTTCATTCCAGTTTTCTTGCACCTCTTCGTCATAGACCACAGCACAACACAATGTTTGCACCTCTTCTAATTCTTTTATACCTTAGTCTTTTTCTTCTTTCGTTCATCTTCTTCCGAAACCTCAGAAAGGTGAAGAATTCAAGCTTTCCACCTGGTCCTAAAGGGCTTCCCATAGTAGGGAATCTTCTTCAGGTGGATAGTACTACTCTTCATCTGCAGCTATGGGAAATGTCAAAGAAATACGGGCCTATCATTTCCCTTAAATTTGGATCAAGAAGAGCCATTGCTGTTTGCACATCTAAATTGGCCAAAGAGGTGTTGAAGGACCATGACCTTGAGTGTTGTGGACGACCTAAATTACTTGGCCAGCAAACATTGTTCTTCAAAGGGTTAGATGTGATTTTCTCCACATATGGTGAGTTTTGGAGGGAAATTAGAAAAATTTGTGTTCTCTATTGCCTTAGCCAGAAACATATCTCGGCATTTGCACCAGTAAGACATACTGAGTTGCAGAATATGATGAAAATAATATCTAGAAACGCTTCATCTTCAAAGCTTACGAATTTTACTGAATCGATGATGGCTCTTACTGGCGCTATCATATGTAGAATTGTGTTCGGGAAAAGCTATGAAGATGAAGGAGCCGAGGGGAGTAGGTTCTATGGACTACTCAAAGGTTGTCAAGAGATGATGGTTGCCTTCTTTTTCTCTGATTATATTCCTTGGTTGGGTTGGATTGATACTCTCACGGGAAAGAAAGCTCGTCTTCGTAGTATTTTCAAGGAGGTTGATCAGTTCTTCCAAGATGCCATTGATGAACACAGTGATCCCAACAGAATAAAGACTCCAGAGAACCAGGATGTCACAGATGTCATACTTCAACTGCAGAAGCAGCGTAACACTTCCATAGAACTCACAGATGACGTCGTCAAAGCGATCCTCATGGTTTGAATCAACTTCTTTTCCTTTTCTTCTCATTTACTATTTACATTTTACTTTATCTATCTATTTCCCTAACAAAAACACCATATATATATATATATATATATATTCAAATAGCTACTTTTAATATATATTACTATCACATCACCAAAATCTTGTCTTGTCAAAACCTGTTTTGCTTTGGACTAACTAACTAACTGCTCAGTGCTGATTTCTTTCTTCAGGACTTGCTTCTAGCATCAACAGATTCAAGTACAGCTTCATTAGTGTGGACTATGACTGCTCTACTAAAAAATCCAAGAGTGATGAAGAAACTACAAGATGAAATTAGGACTTTGGGGGGTAAAAAAGAATTTCTAGATGAAAATGATATTGCAAATTTTCCCTATTTAAGGGCTGTGATAAAAGAGACACTCAGATATTATCCACCAGGACCAATACTTGTGCAAAGAGAAACAAATGAAGCATGTACTATAGGTGGTTATGAAATTCCAGCGAAGACAACAGTGTATGTGAATGCTTGGGCTATTCATAAAGACCCTAATAACTGGAAAAACCCATTTGAGTTTAATCCGGAGAGGTTCTTAGATAGTAATATAACTTTTCGAGGGACAGATTATGAGTTTCTTCCATTTGGTTCTGGTCGTAGAGTTTGCCCTGGTATGCCTATGGCACTTGCCTCATTGGATCTTGTCCTTGCTAATCTTCTGAATGCATTTGATTGGGAATTGCCACCAGGAATGACACCAGATGACCTCGATGTTTTATCAGATCCAGGACTTACAGTGCATAAGAGGCATCCTCTCTTTGTTCTGGCCAAACGCGTAATCTAAAGTATGATTATAAGTAATGTAGGTAATATATTGTCCCAATCCTATGACCATAAAGGTCCTTAATAAGGGCATGTTGGGTGTTAATCAGGTCCATTGTTTTTCTTTCATCTCTTAGGGCATCTTTTCTTTCTGTATCTCTCTTCTCTCGTTGGATTTTCATGTAGGATCCTTATCCTTATGCAGGTCATGTACTTTTTATATGTTAATTTTATCATCGAATTTATTGTCCAATATCTACCTATCTTACACTCTCCTATAAAAATAGGTCTTCTATTTGATAATAAGCTTTCCAGACGTCAATTTTATTCATCTGAATACGTATCGTATACTAAATAAACCCTAGCTTTCTACACCCTATTAATCCTCCAAACGAACCTTTATGATTACCATGAATAAAATTAACTTTCACTTAATTTCTATCTAGAAATCAAGTTATAGTGATTGAAGAAACTTTTATATAGATTAATTAACAGTGTTCTTGTCTTAACTTTTTATTGAAACATAGAAAAACTATTAAGTACTTATTATACTATTATGAATATCAGAAAGCGCATGTTTGTACTCTTTGAGTGGGAAAACACGTAAAGGACTTGCCTAAAAGGTCAAATTGGCTTAAACCCAAAATGGTAGTAAAATTGCGGCTTATCCTTTTCTTTGTCTTTTTCTTTTTCTATTTATTTATAATTTAAATAATATTTTAACCCTCGTAATTTGTAGAATTTATTTTTTATTTATTTTGGACTTATCATTTATTAACCTCTTATACGTGACATTTCAACTTGTTAAAACTACATTATATAATGATTTATTTTAAAGTTTAAGATAATTAAACCCATATTAATAAATAAATTAATTTTTGAATTCTACCATTGATTAATGTATGAATTTTACTACAATACAACTAGATGTAGATGTGACTCGGCATTATGTACTTTACGTTATAAATTTTATACACGTTATAAATTTTGTACAACATATTCATTTTATTTTAGATTATGTATGTTTAGTTGTGGAACTTTTTATACACTATTTTAGAATGATCTTATCTTTTTTAAGTCAAATTTCTTTTTTCTATACTTCAACCTATAGAAATCTTGAAACAAATAAAATAAAGAATGTTTGTACCTTATATTGAAAAAAATATATATTTTAGAAGACATTTTAATATCCAATATTTGTACGACAAAAAAAAATATTGAAAAATACATATTTTATGTCAGAAAAAGCAAAAATTATTAATTTTTTAATAATAACTATTTTTTTAGAAAGTTATAAATTAGATGTAACACTTTATTAAAAAAAATTGAAGTGATAGACCACTTTTACAATTATGTGTCTGTAGCAATTTGTGGACAACATTCTCACCATTGGTGATATGATTATAAAAAGTCCATACTTTAATGACTTGCATATTAAGTAAATACAACTGGGATGAGACTTCAACAAAAAAGAAAGCATCCCACAGGTTAATGTACAACCATTGAAAGAGTAAGGCAATTTAAGCTCTCTCCTATGCATACGAACATATAATTGTTAGAATCTCTTTTTGTCCAAGGTATTTAGGAGAAGCTGATCAAAATTGGTAACAAGCTAAAGGCTCGAGATAGATGCTTTAATAGTAAGGAAGGGCCAATCACTCTGGCGGCCGACGTGCCTACCTATCATAGTTATTGGAAGGCATTATCATTTAGCTCCATTTTTTTTTTTAATCGATAATAATAAATATATTAATAAAAATTAACATTAAAAATATTAAAAATAATTAAATAAAAATATGAGAATATTAAATAATTATTTTTAAGATTATTATCAATTATTTTCATAAAGTGAAACTACTTCTCCATTCAATAGTCCAAGATTGCTAAATCAACAAAGACTTTCAAGATTGCTACAATTCTTAAAAAAAAATTGAATTCTAGTAAAGTGCTCGTGTTTAAGAACCTAAGACATGATTAGGCTCCACCAATTCAAGTTACTAAGATTTCTACTAAGTCTTCTAAGATGACTCTCAGTACATCTAGTGCCCCTACCAGATAATCTTTCCATGAAAAAAAGTCTAGCTTTCAAAATAATTCCTCCATCACCCTCTATCATCACCATTAATGATGGTTTTGATGAAGCTAACTATTTTATCTTACCACACACTACCATCAAGTCCTCCTACTCAACCACTCAACCCACTTGAACCCAACACCAACCACCTACCACCATGGACATCCTGTCCTTCTAGCCCTCAAATTCCCACCATCTTCCTTTCAACCTCGAACATGACTCCTCTTTGATTTACCTCGTAACCAAGCATCTCAACCAACACAATTTTCACCTAACATTCTAACCTTTCTACCTTTACACCATTAACCCACATTTTTATTGAACAAGAATGTTCGTCTACCTCCTACCTCCATGGTTATAAATGCAAACCCTTTCATGTCTACAAATCTCTATCTCCAGACGTCATTACCGGTTACTTATAATTATGTCTTTTCCTAGTTGAATTATGATTTTATCTACTTCAATTTTCATTCTCATACTCCTTCCTTACAGCAACCCACTTTATACACACTCTTTTCTTATTCAAAAAGTTTGAATATACTTTACTAAATCTATCCTTTAATGATTCTTTTTCATTCTACACATCCTCCCAAAATTGTATTTGCTTTCCATTTCCTACTTTCTACCCAATAAATTTATGAAATTGGTCATTGCTATCATTTGACCAACATATTGATTGAATATCTTTCCACCATCTTGAATACCTCTATTGGTTGTGGTTATGTCTAAACTCCTCCACCCCCATATTTGGATTCCTAACACTTATTTCCATAGTTTTGTGCTTTCATTAGTTACCCTCCATCTCCAATAACAAGTAATGCAATATTAAAACTCTTCATCGTGACTCTTAACACCCTCCCCCAATTAGTTTGCCTTGCACCCGACCTCCCATTTCACCTAATGAATTTTTCTTCCCTCACTTCCCCACTCCAATGAAACTTTATTTGCATCTTCCTAATCTCCTCAACTACTATGACTAGTATTTTAAAGAAAAACATATAGAACAAGAGTAGGGTCAGTAGTACAAACTTTAATAAAGAAATTTTTCTTGAAAAAGATAGATTTTTACCATTCTAATTTGTTCAAAATATATTTATATTATATATATATATATATATAATATTAAATTACTATATTGATGAATTAAAAAAATTTTAAAGACTAAACTAACTAAATTTTTATAAAAATGAATAAAAATTTAATAATTAAAATTTAATTGAAAATAATAATTTTGAAAAAAATATTTATAATATTTTAAGAAAATAATCATGATATTTTTAATAATTAAAATTAATATAATTATAATTATTAATATTATCTTAAATTTTTTTCACTTTCAATAATATAGTTTTTTATAATATTTTTAAATATTTAAATTTTTAAACATATATATATATATATATATTTAAGTTTTAAAATATAAAATTCAAGTTTCATTACTATAATCTTTCGATTATTATTTTTATTTTTTTTATCAATGATATAAATATTATATTATTTTTATAAGTTATATATTGGATTAGTAAGAGATAAATTACATAAAGATATTAATCCATAGATAATTTTCAAAATCAATAAATAATTTATCTACTAATAAAATAAGTAAATAATTTACTTATAAATCAATAAATAATTTACTTATATATAATAATTAGTATATAATTATCATCACACAACATTATCTATAGAAAAAATTGATAGGTAATTTACTTATTATAATATTACCTACTAATATAGAAAATTTATATATAAATTTGAATTATTTATAAATTTTTGTTGTAGGTAATTCCTTTTTTTAATTTACCAAAATAATAGTATAATACAAATAAACTTAAGACAAAAAAAATAGTTCTACATTGAACTAGTGCAAGTCAAAACTTAATATCTTGGAGGAAGAAAAAGATCAACTCTATGTTGAACACCTCCTCAACATTCCAAGGAACAAAAATAGAAAGAAAATGAGAAATTCAATTACTATGTCATGAATGTAAAAAACTTGGACATTTCAAATCAGATGTCTAAAGAAAGAAAAGACTAAAAGAAAAAAAGACAAGCTTCAATAGGAGAGAAAAAAAAAAAAAAAGTTCTCATGTTCATTTAGAAAAATCTTGATTATTCACTCAAAAAAGATCAGGAAAAAAAAACATATCTCTTTCCAATGGAAGATACATGCTTTGGATCATCATCATATGAGTCTAGAGAAGTTGATTTCTCAAATATACATTTTTGTTTTTAAAGATTATAATGAATTGCTTTTCAATTATTCTTGATTATCTAATGGATCATGTAAGATAATAAATGTCTATGCACCGTGTGATGAGAAAGGTAAAAAACAACTATGGGAGGAACTGATATGGGTGAGACAAAACACAAGTCATAATATGTGGTGTCTAATGGGGGATTCCAACTCATTTAGGAATTCAAATGAAAGGAAAGGAGTCGGTGAAGTTAGAAATGAGTCACAACAGATAAGGAGGTTCAATAATTTTATAGAAGGAATGGAGTTGTTTGGCATACCGATGGTAGGAAGAAAATTCACTTGGTACAGGCCAAATGGCACATCTTTAAGCAAAATAGATAGGTTTCTAATATCAAAAGAGTGGCTACAGACATGGCCTGGGTGTGTTCAGTATACATTGTGCAGAACAGTATCAGATCATTGTGCAGATCTTTTATCTTGATTAGTTAGTTTATTAGGATTGATTGTAGAGGACAATGTTTGGAATTACTGTAGTTCCATCTATTCTGTTAGCACTTGGGATGACTATTTCTCCAGAAAGTCCTCGGTGGCTTTTTCAGCAAGGAAAAATATTGGAAGTTGAAAAGGCTGTTAAAACACTATATGGAAAAGAAAGAGTGGCTTTGGTTATGCAAGAATTGACAGCAGCAAGTGAAGGTTCTTCTGAGCATGAAGCACGATGGTTTGATCTGTTTAGTAGTCAATATTTTAAAGTTGTCAGTGTAGGGGCAACACTTTTCTTGCTCCAGCAGTTATCTGGAATAAATGCTGTGGTCTATTATTCGACTTTTGTTTTTCGCAGTGCTGGAATTTCTTCTGATATTGCAGCAAGTGCACTGGTTGGGGCATCAAATGTTTTTGGCACATTAGTTGCTTCGTCCTTAATGGACAAAAAAGGAAGGAAAAGTCTCCTTATTACAAGCTTTTGTGGGATGGGTGCTTCTATGTTACTTCTTTCTGCGTCATTTACTTGGAAGGTCCTTGCACCATATTCTGGCACCCTTGTAGTCCTTGGGACTGTCCTCTACGTCTTATCCTTCTCTCTTGTTGCTGGACCTGTGCCTGCCCTTCTTCTATCAGAAATATTTGCATCTACAATCAGAGCAAAAGCAATTTCTTTGTCATTAGGCACACATTGGATCTGCAACTTTGTCATTGGG